>JAODUH010032186.1:2003-22348 GCA_027564835.1 Typhlichthys subterraneus
GTTACAGCACAGCCACTCCAAAATGGACACAAAGCGAATTTATAGTGCGATCCAGCACAGCCACTCCAAAATGGACATAAAGCGTATTTGTAGTTCGGTACAGCACAGCCACTCCAAAAGGGACAATCTCACTTGTGTTGATGTGCTCCCCCTTTGTAACGGTAGGGTCCTTTTGTTTAAGTTGAGTGTTCCGTGTGTAGACTAGGGTTGGGTATCGTTTGGGTTTTTTACGATTCCGGTGCCAAATCGATACTTGTAAAACGTTCCTAAACGGTGCCTGAACCAGTACTTAGTCATTTGTTCTTTGCTGTTCATTATTATTCAAATTTATATGATTCACAGTAATTTGTTTACAAAGCCGCCAGCGCTCGTCACTCATCATAGCAATTTGTTGAGGTCTCTTTGCCACCAGCGCTGGCATTTGTCATGTTTACACTTTTAAAAGGCAACGTCCATTTAACAGGATTTATTGATAACAATAAGCCACTTAACTTTGCCTTTTGACGTGATCTTTGCCTTCGGATGAATAGTAGTTGGGCTATGCAAACAGATTTGTTCTGCGTGTTATTTTAAAATATATTTACGTTCAATGTGTGAATGTCGTGTTACTTGACATCTTCTGGAACTAAATAGAATGGACTCTGCAGACTTGTGTCATCTGTAGGTAGTTTACCATGACAATCAATCAATCAATCAATCAACTTTTATTATCAGACTCAAGGTCCATTAGAAAACAAACACAGACAGCAATACATCCCAGACATCAAAAATTTTTAAAAATTGATAAAAAAGGGGACATTCCAACTTATTATAACATGCAGTTATACCAGTGTTTCCACATAGTTGCCTGGTAACGTACAGTACTAAAACATGGGTTTGACAGAAGCATGATAATAGAGTTTTTAGAATTGTCTAGCCTCCCGATAAATTTGTACATTTCTCAGACAGCTTAAGTAGCTACAGTCTCTAGATTAAAAGAATAAAGATACGAGTGAATGTCTTTTGCGGTGCAAACATGCTGGCGCACCGGCATACAGGTAAACATGATCGGTAAGGTAACCCGCTATAATTACAGACAGACAGACAGGTCGGTTGATCGGTGCATCTGTTTAGAACCTTTTTCTTTAGGCATTTTAAGCATGTTTAACGTAGCTAATGGTAGCCTATATCTTGTGATAATGTGCGATGAATGATGATTAATGCTTACGTCTGTTTCGGAGCACCAGAGGGAAAATATAAATCGCCATGACCAACACATTACTACACTAAAGGATTCCTATCAATAAAGGTTCCAATGGTCAAGTCCAAGAAAATACATAACGTGTCGTGTATGCCCAGTGTACCTGTCATGTAAACCTTTCCACGTGACGTGCGTAAGTATCAGAGATAATTATATGGAGCTAACACACCCGTCCGGATGTATATTGTTCAAGTTTTTAACCACCGTTTTAAAACTAAAACGTTTAATGTAGATTTAGCCTAAGCATCGAAATGAGTCACCGAAATGTGGGTTTTAATTCGGTCCGGATGTTACCTATCATATAGGAACCATATTGGCACCAGGTTTCGGTACCCAACCCTGGTGTAGACATGTCAATTCAAATGTAGCCGCACAAAATGAGTGAATGAGGAAAATAACACACGTGATTCTCATGGCGACATTCAACTGAAACATTTATTAACCTAGCCTCGCCAGATCAATCAGTTTGGAAAGCCTAGAAATCATTTAAAATGTGTTGTATTGATAGCTATACTGGTGTGGTTTAGGTTTGCCGACAGCTAAAACGACCAGATGGTTCATCCAAACCATGCCCAAATGTTTTTTTTTTTTAAGTACCTTCCCTTTACAAACACTTTCAATGGACGGCTTCCCAGATGGAGTTATGACAACATCTAATATGTCAGGTTATAATTAACCTTGCCTGTTTTTTATTTTATATTCTGATTTCTCACATTCACTCATTTAGGATAGGTTAAATGTGTTTATAGAAAGTGTTGCTGCCCATGCTCTGAATCGTTTTCTTTGTCTATTGCTTACTGTTACATCTTTGTTTGGATTTTAGCCACGGTTCCACCATCTATTCTCATTAAACCAGCGTCACATTGAGTATAGCGGTATTGGCTTTCAGTGCCACTGTGGACGTTTGGTCTCAGACCCTGTCAGGCGCTGTTTGTCTGAAGTACACCGTGGCCTTGAAGTGTGGGGGAGGGGTGGGCTATATCAGACATACTTAAAACGCAATTCAACCTACAGTGTAATTCCTCACTTCAACGCAATAGCCTATATTTGTCCCTCTGTTGAACGTGCACGCACATGCACACGCAGTGTAAAGAACAATGCATTATATTGATGTTCGCACACACACACACACACACGTTTGTTGCTGTACAAATAAGACCGCTTACAATTATTCTCATACTCATCACACTATGAAATTGAAAACAAATGGGGGGCATATCAATGTGGCGTTAGTTTTAGCCTGTTTATCACATTCATTGTCTCCATGCTAATGTGCCACAGTTGGAACGGCAAGGTTCAAAACGCCACAGAAAGCAATCATCTTTCTATAAACTCACTGTATGTTTACAAGTGGAGTTCTGGAATTGCTGTAATGCCATCGAGTGTTATCCTACAAAGAGTATGCTGCATTAACAAGTTTTCAATATTGTGAATCTAAACCATTTTTTTTGAGTTTCTAGGCTGGCTGAGTCTTCAGTGGATCTAAACCTGAAGTTGATGAGATGGAGGCTGGTTCCAACCCTGGACCTGGATAAAGTGGTCACCACCAAATGTCTGTTACTGGGTGCCGGCACCTTGGGCTGCAACGTAGCCAGGACTCTGATGGTAGGGCTGGATCTAAACACCGACAAACCCATCAACCTCCTAGCCTCTTCTAGCCAGCTAGCTTGTCAGGCTCAAATCCACTCAAGCAGTAAATATGTCAGTTTATCAGAAGAACATATGTTGTTCTGATTATTTGGATCCATCCTTTGCAGCTTTAACATTCTTCAACTCTTATGTCCACATACTGTACATTTAACTGAATTATACAAACTCATATTTAGGTTGGCAATGCCCCTTAGTCTCATTGTCCAGTTGAGCAAGGACAACCTTCTTGACTCACTTAGTTTTCGTGATTTAATTAACCATAGGTTTAAAACTGGATCTTATACAAATACTAACATTATATATTCATATTATATGCATTTATCTATCTTATTCAGAGCAAATTTGACAGAAACATATTTGAGCCACTAGAGTGAGTATGGAAAGTATACATGTAACGGTGTTTTCCTTTTTCCCCTTTTTTAAAACAACGCAAAATGAATGAAATCCAAAATATATATTTTTCTAGTGTTCTCAACATGTTCTCTTTTCTCCAGGGTTGGGGGGTCAGACACATCACATTTGTAGACAATGCAAAGATCTCTTACTCCAATCCAGTACGACAGCCCCTTTATGAGTTTGATGATTGCCTGGGAGGAGGAAAGTCCAAAGCCTTGGCAGCTGTAGACAGACTCACCAAAATATTTCCTGGAGTGGTGAGTACTGCAGGAACAGTGTGATTCAGCACAGATTTCAGTATAAATATATACAGTAGTATGAACTATTTGGGATTACTAAAAGCATTCAAACACATTACTGTATGTGTATTACTGTAGAAGTTAAATCAAATATTGTCTATAAAGGATGACCAATGTTTTGGCTATATTACTTTTATGAAGCTTTACCTTGACAAATGCAAATGCAAAAAAATCTTTATGGAGCTGTTTTGTAGGGCACAGTATTTCATCTTCCATTTGACTAGTTACATCCCCAAACATCTTGGAGTGCATTTACACTTTGACTGTATTATTTTATTACCTTTTGTTAAGAAGCTCTGAAATTGTTTTGTAGTGTGAAAGTTTGTTTGTCTGAGAGTGTAATCAAGTTTGTGTGTGATTATTTGTGTCTCAGTTGTGATGGCTAATCCATGCATAGAATGAGGTGTTCAGTTTATGTGGGTAGTCTTGATATCTTTTTTAAAATTATTATATTTAGAAATTTTATCTCTGTAATTTAGAAAATATTTGTATCTAAAGCTACAGCAAATACAGTTGTAAGGGTTATGAATATTTCTCATAAAAGTATTTTAAAAGTCCTTTCAGGTGGTAAATCGACCACTCTAGACTATGATGCCCCTACCCTGAATTCATATAAGCGATCTCTGAGGTACCTCAATAGATTTTCAATGAAATGAACAGTCGGAGCAAGCGAATGTGAAAACGATGCGCCCACCGATCCTGCAAGTCAAGTTTATTTATATATCCTTGAATCACAGTACAATCTCAAAAGGCTGCACAAAGCCCACAGTTCACATGGAAACAAACGGCACCCCCCGTATAGTTTCCGGGAAAGAAAAACATTGATGGCAGAAACCTGTGCAAGTCACTTCCGAGGGAGGAATCTGGCCACATTTGTATGTCTTCAGTAAACACGTACTTGCGTAGACATATTAATAGGGTGAGTCATTGTGTGAGGCTGTGCGCTCAGGCCTGAGAGATGATGTAGGGGGTGTTCAGTGAAATGATTCATCCAACCCCTCCCCCCTTCCCATGCTCAATTGTGAGATCTCTGAAAGAAAAGGTTTAAACTCGGTAACCTAACCTTACCTTTTTTACCTAGTTACTTGAGATTATTCAAATGATTTTATAGCATATTTTACTATAATGGAAATATTGTTGAATACCAACAGTTTTAGCAAATTCCCTCCAGGCTAAATAAAAGAAAAAGCTCAAACAGAAGGCATAGAGAGTATAGTTATGCATTAGATTATTATTATTATTATTATTATTAAGAAGTGTTCACACCTGCTGCGACTCTAGGATACTTGTGAAACGGACTACAACTGAACCACACACAATAGGCACCAGAAGTGTTTTCTTTCCTGTCTGTGCAGCCAGTCACATTTGAGATTCTCAAAATTACAATACAAAACATTTTTGGTTGTTTAGATCATATATGTTTGCAGGGACATCATCAGACCTACCTTGACCTATTATAGGGGGCTTTAGCCCCCTTAGAATATGAATCAGCCCCCTCCCGAGCCTCCCAAATAAGTCTGTCATTATCACTACAGTGTGCACGAGTTATAATCACTAATTAGTTAGATGAGGCGCAGGTACAATGAGATAGCCAGCAGTGTGTAAAAGAATAACATGCTTTATCCAAGAAGATGCTTTAGCCATTTTCCTTTCAGCTCTCGGAACGTTAGTGGGCAAATTAAACATTGTAGTTATCATCTCATTTACATTTATGGCATTTGGCGGAGGCGATTTTGTCCAAAGCGACTTGCATGTAGTACATTTGCCATTAGTAGGACAGGTCACACACTAGCAATTGTAAGCAACCAATAGAATACCAGAATAATTACAGCGCCACATCAAAATATAATTACATCATCATCCAACAAAGTTCCTAGTGGCCTGAATAATAAAGTGCTCTATACATAAGAGCAGAGGGTAGAGAGAAAGACTTGAGTTAGCATTGAGTGCTATGAGGTGGAGAGGCCGCAAATCGAGGTATCAAGGTGTATTGTGAAGAGGCGTGTCTTGGGTCTATGGCGGAAGATGGGTAATGTTCCAGCAGTCCTGACTGTTGCTGGAAGCTCGTTCCGCCACTGTGGTGCCAGGACAGAAAACATTTGAGACTTAGATGAGCGAGTCTTGAGACCTCCTAGCGATGGCAGTGCCAGCCCGTCAATTGAGGCGGTAGTACGAAGTGCTCTCCTTCTCTTTCCAGATTGAGCTCCACCCTCCTCCTCATGGTCCTTCGTTTTCCATGTGAGTAGTGTTGAATATTTGTTGAATATATTATTTCATGTTGGCTTTGTTAGTTTAAATCAGGAAATTACAATTATGGTATTTGTACAGGAAGTATTACTGATAGTAGACTTGCAAAAAAAAAAAAGGTTTCCTCAGGGATTATTCCACCAGACCCCCCGAGTAGAGGATTAGCCCCCCTATTCATGAATCCCATAGTGTCATCCCTGTACTGCATGTGTGTGCTGTTAAAATATGAATGGAAAAAGCATGGAGCAAATTCTATTCAAGTGGGAGGATACTGGTCAAAAAATGTAAACACTGACTGAGGAAGCTCTGATGTTTCTGTCCCTGAGTTTGAAGCATCAATTTGAAGCACTGACCTTGCTACACTTTCAATCTTCTAAGTCTCTATAATAGGCCGCTACTAATCTGGACAGAACAATGTGTGTTAAGACTTTAGAGGTCACCGGTTTGAAGGGGGAATGCCCAGGGACCCCTGCTCTCTCTTTCCCAAACCTTTCCTACATTCTTCAATCAGCAGCATAACGTCTGATGGCACTTGCATTTAGTGTCAGTTTTGTAGTTTTTCCGTCTGCCTGCATTTAAGGCTTACTCTCCTCTTGGCTCTGTGCGTCATTGTGTATTTCTGTATTTCTACCTGCCATCTTTTCTCCCCAAGGACACGGGCATCAGGTGCTAGTGTGTAATGAAAGTGTAAGTCTGACAGACTGCACAGCATGTGTGTGTGTGTGAGAGAGACTGAGACTGACTTTGAAGTGACACAACTCTTGCAAACTCTACATTCAGTGTGGTCAGAAATATAAAGGGTTGATGATATCAACATTGGCATATTTAAGTCGAAATGGAATTCTGTTCGTTGCTTATTTAGTAAAGTGTATTACGGTGGTGAAGGGGGGAATGAAGCATGTTAAACCACTGTTTGACATTCCTGCTATGAAAATAGGCCGCTGTCTGATTTAAATGTTTCGGGTGTAAATAACAGGTATAAAATGTAGTGATTAGGTAGCACCTGCAGCTTCGTGTTAGGAGCTCAGCAGTGTTTCAACAATTTCTTTCTTTCTTTCTTCTTTTGTCCTTTCATTTTTTTGTCCTAATCGTTAGGACGAAATTACTCTTGACATTTCAATTTCCTTTGCGATTTTGCTTTTATTTCACAGACAATACTAAAAACTGTCATTTATTTCTGAATGATAAATGATTGAACAGTGAATATTGAGGCTTGACCTTGAGTGATTGCAGTTTATCCAGAATTAATTTAAAGCTAAAGTCTTGACAAAGACATTCCGTGTCTGTTTGAGGAAAGCGGTGATAATAAGGTTATAACACAACCGAGTTGGCATACATTTGTTGTGCTCTCGGTACTTTGACAAGAGTAGACCGTCTAATAATTTTCACCAGGAAGTAAGCTGGAGAGGGTTTATTGAGCGTTAATGTTAATTAATCCAGCAGTCTTGTACATGTCTGAAGATATATTCAGACACAAAGTTATAACAATGTGTACAAAATGTCAGAAAAAGTATAACGAAAAAACAATTTTGTCTTTATATAGTGCATGTGTTTGAGTCTTGCCAGGAAGCATCCGTCATATTTATCCAATCTACATTTTAAATTAATTGCAGAGAGAAAATTAAAGTACTTCCTAACTATTTTCAAATGTCGAATCGATTGCCATCGCTGTTGCTGTACTGTACCTACTCTACCCCACCTTTTTAATTCCTCTGCTCTGATATTAACCCTGGCTGGCCTCCTGCTGTCAACTATAATTAATTTGCCCTATTATTGACTATCTGTAATGAGTTAGCTCTTCAACACACTGGCTCATTCTGATAGGTCACAGATCCAGCACTCATCTCTACTGTATGTCTGGCATGATCTGGATGGGCTATTAATTTGGCTCTGATCTTCCACGATGACCACACACCCACACACACACACAAGTTAAGAGGAAAGGCAAATAAAATGATAAAAACATTTTATTTATTTATATATATATATATATATATATAATGTGTTGTCCTAATATATAACATATTTTTTCATAGTATACATTTTATGAAAGCTTTATATCGAAAAATACACACCGTAGAAATTGTTATTCTCTCGCTCTATCCCCATACTCAGAATGCGGCGGGCTACACCATGAGCATCCCCATGCCAGGTCACCCTGTGAACTTCTCCGAGGCCACTCTGTCCCAGGCCCAGAGGGACGTGGAGCAGCTGGAGAAGCTCATCTCGGAGCACGATGTGGTCTTCCTGCTGATGGACACCAGGGAGAGCCGCTGGCTGCCAACAGTCATGGCTGCCAGTAAGAGGAAGGTGAGGGGCTCAGGATGTGCCATCATGGGCAACGGGTACATCTCCAAGGCACTCTCCTCACCCTCAGTAACACACGTCATTAAGATCCAACCTACCGTCATCTTTGGAGAGTTGTTGGCAGACCCATAATGCAAATATTTGTAAAAGCTGCGTTATATAATAATGGGGCGGACTTTGTTTCTGTTCTGCAATACTGAGCAGAAACATTGTGGTTAAATTTTCTTGACAAACACCCTTTTAAAGCCTCCAGCTGTATCAATGACACACCTCATATATTTTATGCTGTTATGCGTTTAAGTGTTTTTGGAGCAGTTTTGATTAGGTTTTCTTTATGGCAGGTCTTGCTGAGATATAATTTGCCCACTTTCTGAAATAAGCAATGAATTTATAAGTTCCTTGTAAATTAGCAGCAATTCATTACCTTAGCTAATTTGAGACGTGCTTTTCATTTTAATTTGTGATAAGGCTTTTGGATATAGTCCAATATTTTAATTTGCCTTTACTAATTGTGCAAGACATGCCATTTTAGTAGATAATTTCGCTAAAAGTTTGTGTCGGTGTTAACTGAAAATGTTTTTAATTAAACTAATGCTCCATAATTTACTCAGTTACTCCTCCGGAAAACACCATGACTTGTAGAATACTAATACTCTTCTTTTGCTCTCTCGTTTCTGTCTGCCTCTCTAGTTGGTGATGAATGCCGCTCTAGGTTTTGACACTTTTGTAGTGATGAGACACGGCCTAAAGAAGCCACCAACCAATCAAAATGTGTGCACTGGCACAGACTCCTCCCCATCCTGTTCCTCCACATCGTCTTCCTCATCAACGCCAGCTGCCCCCTCCCCCCATGTCCCAGGATCCTCTCTGTTCTCCAACATTCCGGGGCACAAGCTGGGCTGCTACTTCTGCAATGATGTGGTCGCACCTGGAGATGTAACAAAACACACACACGCACACTTGTATGTTGCTTGTAGGAGGCTCAAACACAATTTACACTATGCAAGCTGTCTCTTGCGCTCACATAATTCCTCAGCTCTATATTTATATTTTTGTCTGTTAATTTTTGCATTTCTCACTCGTATCCTTCACTCTCTGACCTTTTCATGTGCGTAATCATTAACGGCCACCCTCTTCATTTGAAGGATATGGTGTAATGTTGCGGACTCTCTTATTGTGTCCGGTTGGCTCTGTAAATGCCATATGGCTCAGAGTATCGTTCACAGCGTGTTAATGACGTCAACGCTCTCGTTAGTGTTATTTGCCACTTACCTTTCTCTAACTGACTACATTTACATGCACTTGTTTTGGTTTCAATTGTGAATGTCATACTGTATGTTGTGACATATGATTGACATGATTATATGTTATATATTTTATATTCTGAGGCTTGTCACTTTTAAATTGCAGACCACAATTTTACATAGACCACTATGGAAATCATTGGCTGGCAACATTTTTGGAAGTTGCTACTTTTCCAGTACCGTAATTAACCAATAATGACATATACTGTACATAGGCTACATATCACGGTATACCAGTGATTCAAATATACATTAAAGCCTACAGTACAAGAATACCTGCCTGTAGAGCATCTGTGGCAGAGTTGCACTTTGGTGTGGTACGCAGTAAATCACACCCTAATATCACATGGCCAGATGTGACCATAGCAAGTCTGGCCGCATTTAGTCTCCAAAACCAAGATACATAGTTATGTAAGGGTTTATTCTGTGTCTATTGTATATTGCCTATTACTGTGTAATTATAAGTTAGTTAGCAAGTTACTACAATACTCTTCTAATTGTAGATATACATGTATTACAAAAAACATTTTGAAAATAACTGTAGAATAATTAACCTGTTATTTAAAGTGCTATTTGTTGTGACCAGTCGACCAGGGATCGAACTCTGGACCAGCAATGCACAGTCAGCAGACCTGGGTTGGCCATGATCGCTGGAGCTCTAGCAGTGGAGATGATGGTGTCCATTCTACAACACAGTGAAGGGTATGCATCCAACACTGTTTCTCAACGTAGCAGACGCTTAAAAATCTACTTTCTAGTGTTAATGAAACATATTTAATTTTGGGTTGTTTTTATGGTAGTTCTTATAATGGTATAATCGTGGTCAGTGATACGTCCTAGAGACACAGTTATGGTTCTTCATCATATTACTTGATATAGGTTATCTAACCCTAACCTTCCCCCGCCCACACTCACACACATTCATACACTGATGGTGGTATCAGCCATGCAAGGCGCCTGGCAACCGGGATCGCTTGGGTATTTTGCTCAAGGACACCTCGATATTTGGCGAGGAGTTAGCAAGATTAATATTTCAGTGAGTTATGGATGTCCGCAGTTTAACCATGGCTTAACATACAAAGCGTCACTGTATCCCAAAAGATGTTGGCAACAGTGCCCACAGTCCTTTCCTCCCAGTCTGTAACACATCAGACAGCTCTCTTACGCAAACTGCTCAGCAGTTGCAAGCCTTATTATGTGTTCTTTTGCTCTGAAGTGTTCGTTTTCAGATGGAGATGACTGGTATGAATACTTTCATGCATATAAAGGGTGTGTATCTGTGTGCTCATATGGAAATGTGTGCGCTTGAGTCTAAATTGGCTACTCGCTACACCGATAAGGCAGCCCAATTGAGATGCATTAAGCCATTACGATTAAAGAAATGCAATGCCGAGCCTGGATCCTGAAAGGGCTTAGGGAGTCGGCCTGGGGAAGAAAGTCACAGCACATCCAAACACTCAGAAGAAGGCATTCCATTTTCTTTCCCATTAAACTCCCCCTACATATTTCACTCATGTAGTGTATCAATCCACATTGTTGTATGTTATTTTTGTAGGTCTCTCAGCTGAGAGTTTGTCTGGGCTGAAATGTGGCCTATCGATGTTGTTCCCCTGGAGTTACTCTAATGTTGGTTGGCAGCCAGCACTACAGTACAACACACTGGAGCTTGTGAGAGTTCACATGTTGCTGGATTATAACGTTGGAAGTCTGAACCTTGTGGGTGGGGTGTGTGTGTGTGTGTGTATAAAGAATGTACAGTATGTACATGTGTATAATGCAGGAAAGGTTGATTTGTCTTGTAGTATTTACAAAATGTCCAAGTGAATGTGGTGGTAATAAAATGTTTACCACATTATGTATACCAGAGGAAAAACAAAATGGCTGGCTGGCTGGCTATGTACCGGTAAACATCATTTATGTATATAGTTTATACAGGAAGCAGAAAAGCAATGCTTTATCACATAGCATACCCATTGATATATGTTAATACAATACAGTGCTGCTTTCCAGCCGTTAGTGCCTTCAGGCAAAGAGAAGACCACTGATTAGTGAAATCAGTTGATGTAGTAAGATGTCTGTATTGGCAGACTAGCACTGGCCATTGGACAGGACTGGCCCCTGAGGGGCCACAGGGTGCTTTATGCTTTAGGATGGCTAAAAAAATGTCAACTTGGTGTAATTGCCTGTCTGTGCTATTGCTTCTCAACCCCAGAGGCTACGCGGTGGCCAGCAGCAGCGACGACCGAATGAACGAGCCTCCGACGTCCCTGGGCCTGGTGCCGCATCAGGTCAGCTCACACGGGCTCATGTCTCCACTCCGCACCACAGACACTAGGGGCCGCACGCTGCACGGAGCAACTTGTGCAATTTGCCGAAACAAAAACACCAGCGGCATAGGCTTGAGCGGACACATCGCGTGTTTGCGGGATGTGCCTTGCCGTGTGCACGTGTACATGTCGTGTGCACGTTCATGAAGGAGAATTTGCAAGCCAACCCTGAGCAGTAGAGGTAGAATTAAATGATTTACTGTAATTTAGCAGCAAACTAAAGACCCCGGTCACCTAAAAGCTTGGACTTGCATAGATGTGCAATGGTTGTAATCAGCAGAGAAAATGAGGGTGGAATGAAAAGTGTCAGATGAGGATGGAAGAATAGAAAGGAACATGTAAATGCCAAGAGCTGTTGATGGTTGACGCATGTCTAATAATCACTTCAAATAGTGCAGTGCTGTTGCTGGATCCTTGTTGTATAGTACCACAGGGACCCCTTGTGGTAACTATAATGAACTACATGTCTTTTCTAAATGACCAACCGTCCTTGTAGCTATAAAACAATCTTTTTATATGTATGTATAACGTGTACATGTGTATAACAAACGTTCCAGTTTATTATACACATTATACAGTTGGTGGCACATTAGTTTAATGTCGTCAAAAAGCTATTCAGCACAGATTTTCATTTTCAAACGTATCAGAATGCAATTTATATTTAATTTTGTGCAATCATCTGCTACTTTCACTGCTCCTACTAATTAGAAAACCAATGAGACACTGACATTGACTCAACTCTGTTTGCTTTACGTTCAAACACTAAACCCTTGGTTAATACAAATAAACACTAGATGACAGGCAGTAGGGGTGTGAACCGATTTCGTCACTCACTCTGGGAGTTTTTGAGGATGAACTGTAGTGAACATGCCTTGCACTGTATCTGTGGATTGGACCAATGTGTGGACCATAAAACGACAACAACAAAAACAACAAAACACGTATGAAGGTGAAAGAACTGAAATTGGCCAAACGGGATGTTGTTGTGTTAGGATACTTTTTTCTTCAGAAACAACGGTAATAGTAACACAAACAGCAGCTATACTGTACCATTTAATTTATCCAGCTATGCCCGAAGGTTCTGACCAATCGGGGCTTATTTTCCATGATTGACGACGTCGTTTCGCCAGATCAGTCACATGAATGTATGCACACGGCTACATCAGGTTTGTAAATTGGGGGCGGTGGGGGCAATGCAAGGACGGGGTTAACAAACGATTCCCCACACATTTTGTGAGAAAGGTGACATAATGAAAGTTAGTGTTATACTGTAATAGTGTAGATGAACCAGAATCCATAAGCCTGGCCACAGCAGGTAATTTAGGGTTGTACCGTATCCATATTAACATCCTCAGAAACTTATTAAAATGTACATTACAAGCTGCCCTGCTTTCATTGCTGAAAGTGATGTGATAGCAGAACCACAAACCTGACATTAACTAATTTATTCATGACGGGCCCAGGTGCAGATACTTTATGGACCACATGAAAAGGCTCAGTGGCCGTGAACCAGAACATGGTTTCCAAAGATCGGGTCTAATTTATAACTAGGTAAAAAACTACACAACATTCACTAAATGATGTTTGAAACATGCTTGGGACAGGGCTTTATTAGGCTTAACCTTAAATAATTGTATTATTACATTTGATTCCAAAGTCTAGTAAGTTTCCTTTTTAAATTCCAGAAATTAGAACCTATCCTTCCTCACCTGTATGCAAGGTTACTCTGCTACTGGATTTGATAATGTTGACTGTTGACAACAGGCACTCCACTGAATAGCTTCTAACAAGCACAGTACGAAAGCAAACAGGCAGCTCTTTCTTTTTGATAAGCTAGTGTGTCGTTACTGCGTATAGCTGCTCTTCATTCATAGTTGTTTTTTACTATAGAAAGCACAATGCTTTGGATAACTGAATCCCGGATTACATTTCATTATCTTACATGGTAGGTATTGAAACAAATAATATATATTTTACAAATTAATTGGATATATTGTTATTGTTACTCAGATATCATGATAACTTATCTTTTTGTAAAAAACATTAAAACGGTGCAACCATGAGTTGTATCATTTATCATATAGCCTATGTTAAAGAAAAGTTCCCCATATAAAAATGTTATAGTGGCTCCTCTGCAGCGCCGAAAAACAATTAGTTGAGGATAGTTCCAAATTTAGTTGAGGATCAATGCTCCACCCAGCTTTCTCTGTTGGTGTGGTGATGAGAGCCTGTGTACCTTCCCAACAGAAGATGGCGCTGTTATCATTGTTTTAAATATGGTAAATGCTCAGAAATGTCAACAAACCACCTGTTTTGACAATGTATTTGGTGTTTTATTTTTTATTTTTGGACTGGTCTATTATGCCACTTCATTGTTGTTACCGAGAAATTAATGCATCTATATAGGCAGCAGATACAGAAGTACCTTTACCTGCCTGTTATCTAAAGAGCATAGTTCCATTACAGTCTTGGTGTTTATTTGTGTTGTTGCTGTCTTTTCAAACTGAATTTTGGAGAAATTGCTTTGCCTGCTAATAACATGTACCCATTGTTTGAATCAATATTTTGTGCTTCTTACGTGTCAACATTTCTTCCACAGATCCGAGGTTTCCTGTCCAGGTTTGACAACGTCCTGCCTGCCAGCCTAGCCTTTGACAAATGCACTGCCTGCTCGCCTGTTGTAAGTAGTGCTTGTGTTGAATGGGAATGGAGCGGGAATAGATGAAGGTTTTGATTGGCACTGTGTGTAACAATAGTAACAACTTGAAACAATAGTGAACGCACACAGTCACTAGAGCTGGTACAAGGAGATGGCAATATTCAGCAGTTTCTCATTGATGTTGTTGAGGTTTGTGTGAGAGACGTTAGCTCCAGCCACAGTTCGTGTGTGTTGCGTGCGAGCGTGTGTGTGTGTGTGTGTGTGTGTGCGCGCGCGTGCACGCACGCTGAGAAGGGATGTTTAGATGGCTCCAACCTCCTCAGCCGACCAGGGTGGGCGGCACTCTGTATGCACATGTATAAGGTTCCTGAGTTGTCATTGGACCCGTGCCAACCGTACAATCACTAGTTTTTTGGGTAGAATTGTAGGCGGCCTCTGATTGGTTGGTGTGTGTTTTCTTTGGACTGAGGTGGGTGGGGGTAGGGTGGGAGGAACTGAATAATGAGGAAAAGTTGGAGAGAGAGAGGGGGGGGGGGGGGTTATAAACAAAAAAAGAGGAGCAGTGGGGGTGGCGGAAATGCAGTGGAGGGTCGTTTCACTCTCTCTCTACATTTCTTCCCTCCGTCTCTCAATGCAGTCTTTGTGTGTATAAAGAGGTCATAAAGCCTGAGATCTATCACTTTCATGTGCAGGGGAAAGGGGTGTGTATGGGTGTGTTTGTGTGTGTGTGGGGGTGCTGGCCAGATTGTGGGCTAAAAGATACCAATTTTCTCTCTCCTTTCACCAGGACACTTCTTTAAACTTAAACTCTTTTGAGCACCTTCCCTTCCCAAGGTGTCTTGTTCCCGTGCGCAAAATAAAACACGGCAATGTTTGGTGTGTAAACAGACACACACACACAGTGTGTTGAAGCCTGTGCGAGCAATGCACGTTCACCCACACAGGGTCCTGGTGTTTGTACATCAGTGTGTCCACCCACACGTCCCCCTCCCCACTCCCCCTCTGATGTGGTCTCCTAACCTGTGTCCTTAAGGGTTCTCTGTTCAACTCCTTCATCTGATCTCCATCTGGTCCCATTTCCTTCTCCCTATCTGTCCATGTGTTTGTCTGTTTGTCGGTTCGGCTCTGTGCTCGTATGTGTGTGTGTGTGCGCGCGCTCTTACCCCAGTCAGCTGTGTGCTGCCAGGTTACTATGGAAACAAAACAATTCAATCCCTGTCTGGGCTTGAGCAGTTCCTGTAGAGCTGGGACTTTTCTCTGTGTGTGTGTGTGTGTGTGTGTGTGTGTGTGTGTGTGTGTGTGTGCGTGTGTGTGTGCGTGTGCGTGCGCGCGCATCTGTAGCAGGAGATGGTGTGTGTGTGTGTATTTTCTATCTCTCCCTCTTTCTCTGGGGCTCAAAGCCAATGAAAGTTTGTGACGTGGCTTTATCTCAAACTGTGCCAGACATTTTACTACCATAGCTTTTATTAATACTACCAGATGGGACCAAACGTACAGCTGCTGTTTGCCAAACTGATATGGTTGATTTTAAAAAGTAAAAACAAATCTTTGATTTAGTTAAATAATGCAAACCTGAGTAGTTATGTGGTAGTGAGTTTTTTGGCCAGGGTTTAGTAAGTGCAGTTTTCCTGCATACATGCAGTTGTTAATGTGAGTGCATGCCATGTACACACGCATGTGTAGTTTGGACAGCCTTCTGTCATGCTGCTACTATGACACAGGCTTCCTATATTTGACCAAAGAGTGTATTTGAAATGTGATGCTAAGTATTTGTTACCTTGGACATGAGATACTAAATACTACAGAAATGTATCAAATTATGTTGTGTGTGGATTAACTATTATTTCACAAGTTGACTTTAAGATTTTGAAATATATACTGAATATTTTCTATCTAACGGCATTTATGGTTAGGCTACACACAGTATGTTTTTTTTTTAATATATTGTCCAAGGTTGTGTGTGTTACTAAAGGTTCAGTGTCTATAGTTCTGAATGGTTCTATGTCTTTCAGAACTCAAAATCGGTATAGTCCGTATCTTTGTTTTGCACTAAGCAGACCACACATGATCTGTTTGTTTGACGTTTGTAACTGTCAGCTAAATGTATCTTTTGAGTGAACAGGTGTTGCACCCTATTCAACGTGTACAGTATGCTTATGAATGTTTATTATAATTATTTGTTGCGTGCGTTACTTTAACATCTAAAGCTATTCATTGCTTTAATTAGCTGTGTCTGTCATCAGTATGAAATCACTGGAGTGACTGAGAGATGCATCTCTTCCTCTCTTTTGTGCGTGCGTACGCATGTGCGTGTGCCTGTCTTGTCTTCACCGTGATGCGGATCCTTTGTGTTCATTGCGTACACCTTCAAATGATTGAGAGGTGTGTGTGTGTAGTGTGCAGTACGTTGCTTCGCAGGTCTTCAACACACTGATGAAGTACTTCATCACAAGAGTGTCATGTGGTTATGTGTGAGCAGGATCAGCTTCAGCTAGGGCGTCTCACGTAACAGAGCTAATGGATGGAAGCACACACTCACACACAGGGAGCTAGCAGGGAAGGAGAGAAAGGAAATGCGGGTTGAAAAGGTGAAAGAGGTAGACATCAGTGTGTATTGTCTGTTTCCACGACGAGACGCCAGGTCAGTCTGGGAACCAACACGCACGCATGTGCGCGCACACGCTTACGCCAATATTGTGTGCCTGCCTGCACACAGAGATACACACACACAGATCTTGATGCACGTGCTCACACACACACTCACTCACGCGCACAGAACACAGAGCCCATTGATGTCTGAGGCAGAGGCAACACTAGGCCTGCAGAGGATGGGTCTGTTGGCGTGCATGGAAGATTTGGCCTAGTGAGGAAAGGAAGGGGTTGAAGTGCGTGCGTGCGTGAGAGACACGTCGGGTGGTTGTAGACAAAATTACCTCTTGGTGTGATTGGATCATGGATTGGATCGGGGAAATACAGAAGCATCGTCCTCTACCCTGACAGGTTTTTCAACCCCAGTGTTCTAAGTCAGTGTTTCTCAAACTTTTCCGCTTGCGACCCCCAAAATAACCCCTGCTATCCCCAGAGGGGGTAGAAACATAATAGCCATTATATTTGTTGATAGTATTTAAATATAAACTAGTAGCAGAATACATCATGTAGTGTATAAACTGTACTACTAACAATTATGGCTAAAATATGCTATTTCTAATCATTTTAAAATGTTACTTAATTTCTGAAAATCATCTTGTGACCCCTTCTCTGTCTCGTTACTTCCCGGGGGGTCCGGACTCCCACTTTGAGAACTACTGTTCTACGTGAACACTTGCGCAGCCAAGAGAATCTGCATGTTTCATAGTAACTTTGATTCATTCAGCGCATCAATGGCTGTAACACAGACACATTGTAGGGATGCCTCGCTCTAAAACAGAAAAGTAAAACCACACAGGAACATTGCATTTTTAAACACTCTACAAAACTAATATGATAGGAAAGGTTATATCTCGTCACTACAAATTACGCTGTTTATCTAGGTTATTTGAACAAAAACAATTGTCTTTTTCCATTTGAATTGTGAATATATTACTGTGCCATGTAATGGTCCTGTAATTATTATACCACATTTGTGCCACAAAAGATGTCCAACGTTGCACGTATACAAAATGCATTTTGATGTTTCATAACCAATTTTATTACTTATTTTTTTTCCCTTCATTTTATATTTTCCTAATCCAAAAGGAAAATAATGCTCTAGATACTCTTATTATTAATTCTACATTGAATTGGGTAATACTAGTAGGTAGCCAATAAGGGCAAAATGTTGATACTTTTAAGATTCACAATACATAGTTATTAAATGTATAGAAAAAAACAAAAAAAAAAACATGCACTTAAAATAATTAAAGTTGAATGGAAAATTATAAGTTTTAAAAAATAGTGAGAAAATCACCCCCCCCCCCCACACTTCTCCTTCCAATGTCATAACAATTCGGTGTGTGTGTGTGTGTTCAGGTCTTGGACAACTATGAGAAGGAGGGTTTCCACTTCCTGTCCAAGGTCTTTAACTCATCACACTCCTTCCTGGAGGACCTGACTGGACTAACACTGCTGCACCAGGAGACACAGGCTGCAGAGGTGATACACACACCATGTAGATAGACACACACACACACCATGTAGATAGACACACACACACACACACACCATGTAGATAGACACACACACCATGTAGATAGACCCACACACATACCATGTAGATAGACACACACACACACACACCATGTAGATACACACACACACAATGTAGATACACACACGCACACCATGTAGATAGACACACACTATGTAGATAGACACACACACACACCATGTAGATAGACACACACACACACACATCATGTAGATAGACACACACACAATGTACCCATTCACTGCCAGCGTCATGCCACCTTCAACATATGCACACACACACAAGCTTGTACTTTAAGACACAATGTATATAGACCCATTCACTGCCGATATCACGATATCACGATATTCAATGTATGCACACACAGCTCCGCACCAGAAGTCCCGTTAAGCCACATAAATAAATTTGATAAATGCTCTGTCTTGCAGTTATTCTTATGACTCAACATTATTTCACCTGCTGTGTGTCCTAGATGATGATTTTACCAGTATAAATATCAGATCAGATATCATAACAGAACGGGAATACAACTCATGGAATGCATTTTGCCATTTTGGTCAGTTTTCAGCAGACATACACATTCTGGCACAACACGCATTGTTTAGTCTGCTAACAAAGAAGCATGCCTAGAATCTGCTGTATGATGGGATGCACTAATGACAAGGTAGGAAACCCAGAACTAACTTTATGTAGCTGGCAACGCAATCGGCGCAAACAATATTCTAAATTACGTTACCTAGCTAAAACAGTCAATATTTCACAATGTCAGAGAATTATTTTAGCATGCTATGACCAGCATCGTATAGGCATATTGCCGATGTGGCTGCAAGTAATTAAATGTGATATTTGGTGGGTAATGCACTTGCAGAGTCATTGGACTCCATCGCACTTCTGTTGCAAAACTGTGCACGCTTATGTACGTCATCACTAAAGCCGAGACCATACACATAACACGGTAATCAATCAGTTAGAATGCTGTTGTGTAGAAACCAGCTGCCGTACACGCTGTAGATAACCATAACGTTTGAGCGTGTGTGTATTTACCCAGAAGGGTATTTCTTCTTGTTAAAATACAAAACTTTAAACATCTATGACTAAAACCAGTATGAGTACAACCTGTCTTATGTTAAGGTTTCCAGATAATTGCGGAGTACACATTCACCCATTGACGTTAACGGGGCTAATCTCGGTGTGCGTGGTCACTTTTATCATACGAGGACAGTTGTGAGTTTCTAAATACTCAAATCTTCATAAAGAAAAGCATCACAGCTTTGTCAAATGTCGATCCGTTTTGTTTTTCCTCCTCTTCTTCCAACAAAAGTAATATTGTTTAATATGTGTAGTCCTGCCTTCTGCTATTGTCACTGTTGCTAAGGCAACAGAGAGTTGATGTCTTTGGAGCAGCCAGTGGCCTTAAGTTCCAGCAAACAAAGTTCTGAGAAGTTAGTGGTGAAATATGGGTGGTTTTCCTCAAGACTCCCATCTGACAGAGGCAGAGCAAGGCTTTACGATGGTGTGTGTGTGTGTGCGTGCGTGTGTGCCTGCATGAGTGAGCGAGGGAGTTTTCGTGTGTGTCCTTGTGTTGGGGGTTGGTTCTGGTTCTGTTGAACTGTGGGAAAATCCCATATACTCGTTCCCCTACTCCCACTCATAACACACGAGAGAGAGAGAGAGAGAGAGAGAGAGAGAGAGAGAGAGAGAGAGAGAGAGAGAGAGAGAGAGAGAGAGAG
>JAODUH010032196.1:0-13222 GCA_027564835.1 Typhlichthys subterraneus
CCAGCCACCTCAATCTCAGTCAGAGAATGGAACCCCGAAGATATTGACAGAACGAGCCTACACACCAACATACCCGAGACCCCCATGGACGTGCCACCAGGAGCGCATCACCGAACACAGACACTGGGCATAACATAACAAGTGGCACAAATGCACAACATCCACATGCACAAATAAATCTAGTGGCATTTTAATTTGTTCGCTTGTTTTATATTTCGTTGTTTTTTTAGGTATACACAAACACTTCTGGACAGGAGAACTACAGTGTTACCCTTCCCATGGTCCTCTCAGAATGGCACAGAGTCTCCAATAGCTCTCAGCGATTCGGAGTGATCCTGAAGCGTCTAGGCGAACAGATGAGTGCCGCATACTGGGTTAACTGGATGAAAGGAAACAACACTGCATGTAATCTGACTGCGACGCTTCAACAAAGGTGTGGTGGCACACTTGATAATGGCTTGGTTGTATTATCCGTAAGAGAAGAACAGAGCAAAACTAAGCACTGACTGCATTTACTGTACAAGGATAAGGCCTTAAGCTATATAATATTGAACTGAAAACCATAGTTGATTTACAGATTTGGTTTTAAGATAAACAATACAGAATTATTATTATTATTTTTTTTTTACTGTCAGCTTCTAATATCTGTATTGCGAATACATTTAACCAGCTGGTATCTGTTGCCTTTAGTTACACTAAACCACATCTCATCTTTTGGTTTCAGGGTTCTGTTGGCCATTGTTAAACTGGGGGAACAGATGGAGAGCAGCTCACAGTGGCCTCAAATGGAGACGTACATTCACATGATGAACTGGATAATAAACTACCAACCTGGTGTCACTACAGAGCCAGCAAACTGTAAGTCCAGCACATACCACTCCCCAGAGGAGAGATGTGTATGTGTTTGACAAGAGTTGATATATTTAGATACCCAGGTTTCACTAAATAAAGGATAATTACGTATGCAGTACTGTAGTACAAACATATTTAATTAATCGTGGTTATACATATTTTATATTTGGGAAAAAAAGGAATCCTATTGCTTTATTGTCTTCATTATTAAATATAGCTGTACTATACAGTATATGCTTACTGTATGTCATTTTCTGCAGGTTCTCTTGACATCAACACCATGGCTGTTAATTGTAACACTGGTTTGAACTGGAATCAGTTTGTACCAGAAATGGCTAACACACTGATGGAACTTCCAAACAATCCAGAGGTTTTGCTCAGGTAACGTTTGCGAGTGTTGTCAATCAAAAGCCACATTTAATCAAAAACTGTGTATTACGTTGATGATGTTGAAGTTAATTAACTATCTTGAGATTGCTGTCAATTATTTATATGGTTAAATATGTCTATGGGTCTAACACTGGGCTTTCAGATTAATTCAGTATAGTAATATTCTAAATATTAGTTAGTACAGTTACATACGGTATAGAATATTTTATTCATTTTACCCTAACTGTAGTTCTGTCCATTCTTCTTTAGTTGCCTCAATGGGACTGTAACTCTCTTACAGCAAATCTATGGTGACACCTTAAAATATCGATCAACCACGTATTTGCAAAACAGTTCGTTTTCTGCCTACCTGATGAACCTGACAAACGACCTTGCTAGCATAGAGAAGCTCATCTCCCTGCAAAGCATCGCTAATCCCAATACCACACTCCCATCCATCATCAAATTCCTTGAGTCTGTGGGCCTGTCACCTATCCTCCCTCTGATTTACAACGGCTCCCTGAATGCCTCCGCGGCGCTGGATGTGGCATTGCAGCTCGTCAGGCAAAACCAGCACCTCTTCCTCTTCGACGAGACAGACTCTGCGCTGCCCGAGCTGGAGCTCCTAACGGTGCGTCTCCTCTCCAGCGAAGGGAACCTCACTTTGCCCTTATGTCTCAGCATGGGACACAAACTGCTCACCTACTCTGTCTCACTGAGCCCCGGTGACGTGGCCCATCTAACGGAGGCCCTCGAACCGTACACCAACCAGACCAGCATCGCAGAGTCCACCCTAAGTGCCTTGGCGCTACTGAGGAAAGCGATGGATGGGGATCCGACAGACATCCTCCTGGGGTACATTCGCCAACTGCAGGGGTTCCTCATCTCCGCCATTAGACTGCGCAGAATGGAACAGCTACAGTTGCCGAGTGGGCAGCCGAGTGCAGCGTCATACACTGATCTCCACTGGGCGGCAGCAGACCTGCTCAGGTTCACGACCCCAGAGGGCATTGAGCGCCTGAGTCAGTACGGGCCGGAAGCGGTCGCGCAGCTTGTCGTAGAGAAAATGGTGGCCCTCCTCCCCGCAGAGCTCCAGCTATATGCCGCTGGCCTTCTCACTGATCTTCAGGCGGTGCAGAACGACACCGAGCTGTGCGCAGCGACGCCACAGAACTGTACAGTCGGGGTCTCCGAAATCTTCCAGTACCTGGAACAAATTGTCGAGATCTTGCAAGCAGCCAAGGACAATGTCACCGTCCAGCTGTCTCCTATCTATCTTCCCTTCCTGGGAAGCATGGAGGCACTCAACATTACAGCTGCCCTCCTTGCACCACTGCTGTCCCGCACAGATGCAGCTTGCATTGGATTGGCCAACCGGACAATCTATTTGATCAGGTTGGTTATGGCTACACCAAACCTCACTGTAGCCGATGTCCAGGATGCCCTGAAACACTCCAACCTTACGCTGGAAGAGCTAGCTACCGTCAGCACTATGGCTGGTGCTGCCAACGTAACTGACCTGATGTCAAAGGTCATGGCGATTGTTCATGTCCGCCAGTGTTTTGAGTCTCAGAGCACCCCTGTCGGGACAGGCCAGTGTGTTATTGAGCTGATGAATGGGGTCAACAACTTTCTCTCAAATGTATCCGCTCTCCGCAGTAGCACTGCCGTCCTTTCCCTCCTCGCTGCACTTGTCAGTAACACTGTCAACGACACTGTAAACACCAGCTTCAGCTCCAGTCCACAACTCGCTATCATGGAGCTCCTCAACCAGACCTTGGAGAATATAAAGGTCAACATCCAACAGAACGGGCTTAACAGACCTGAAATCATGAATGACATCAGAGTAGTCGAGGGGCTTTTGCAGCTAGTCGCCAACACGCAACCCTTTAACACTCTCAACAGCACCTTGATGGAGAACTCTCAGTATGCTCAGGAGGTGTACCTGGAGATTGCACAGTGGTACTTGCAAAGACTGGAAAACATTACGAGCAACAGCTCTTTGTCTAGTCTACTCTACCCCTTGTACCGTCTGACAGAAATGCAGGTGGCTCTTCAATTGGCACAGACAGAATACTCTGTGTTTGTTGAAAACCAGGTTGGGAAGCTGATGAATGAACTCCAGTACCCTATAGATGGCGCAGGTGTTAGCGTAATTGGGCAAACTACTGTGGACATTCTCCAGGAGCTGGTGGAAAATATTCAAAACAAACTCAACATTGAGAGTAATTACCTCCTGAGCCTTGGTGTGGCACCCATGATAAATGCAACCGTGTTCAGTGGCTACAAGAAGCAAATTGGGGAGTACCTTAATCTTATCAAAGATTGGGTGAAAAACCCTAATGTCACCACGGCCCTTGTGAACCTATCAAATCCAGCAACAGACCTGCAGCTTCTGCTTCAAATGTTGCCTCACTTCCTAACAGACGAACAAATGGCCTACCTCTCAGTGATCAACAACATCACGCAGGCCTTGACCAAGGCTGTCGCCGTGGCGGACAACCCCGGTGGTCTTCAGAATGGCCAGTTTTCTGCTTCCATCTTAGAAGCAGTCCAAAGCGCGTTGCAGATCCTGGGCCCAATGACAGTATCCATGAATGTGAAGGTCCTAAAGGCAGTGGAGGACTTGCTTGGGTTCATTGTGGTTCCGGATCTGAGCCATTTCTCTTCACGTAACATCTCCTTGCTCATCCTCAAGACAGCTGACAGTATCGCCCAAGAGACCATGATTGGGTTACCCGCAGAATACCTGGTGTTTGGAATCCAAATAATGGTTACATATTTTGAGACAGCTCCCACACCTGATTTAACGGACAACTGGAATGAAATGTAAGATACCTTATTAAATAATTTAAATAAGATTTTGTTCCTCACATTTCATATTACATGCTAAATCTAAATCTAAAAATGATTTTATTTTATCACCGATGTGACTTTGTTCATTTAATAGTCTGTCTGTCCTAGATGGACACAGTCATATATATTTAATTACAGGTAATTTGGTCATGTGCCAATGTTAGCGATTACATGACGTCACTTTGTAGTCTAATTGTGATTATGCCTTTTGTTACCTTGAAGCATTATTAATGAGATGAAGACAGTCCAGAGTCTCCTTCCTCCAGACAGCCCAGCACAGGCTTACATTTCCATCCTATTTAACATTACTCGCTTCATCCTAAAGTCTGTCCAAGGTCAGTTGGGCTTTAAGTGATTCTATATGTGTGTGTTTTCTACTGCACTCTGATGGAGGAGAGCTACTGTGATAAAAGCTATTTTTCTAGTTAAAAATAATACAAAGCAGTTTATTCTGATCTACTGAATGATGTAAATTAACATTTGACAAAAACATTTTCCAGGCAACATGAGCCTTGGTGCAATATTTGGAAACACATCACTGGCAAATCCATCTGATTTTACCAGTCAAGTAAGTAAAATTAAAATGTGCAGACAATTTTATTTATTAGGAACTGTCTAACATGTTTATTTGGGAGGCCGAGGAGTGGGGGGGGGGTACATTTTCATTTAACATAGACATTAGATTTAGACATAAAACATTAAATACTGTCAGGGAATACTCAAGAAAACTATCAAAGCAGCAAGTATGTCTGGGAGCAATAAACCCACGGATTGAAACCCCCAAAGCAAAACAAACTGTAGGATGGCTTAAGGGGTGTACATATTTTGAGCAACAGTCGTGTCGGCCTTTCTGTGTGGAGTTTGCATGTACTCCCCATGTCTGCATGGGTTTCCTCCAGGTGCTCCGGTTTTCCCCACTATCCCGAAAAGTTAAGTTCATTCTCCAGACAGACAGTGCCATCTGACCAGTGACACTGCCAACGGTCAGAAGTTGGTCCCCGGGTGCTGCACAGTGGCTTCTTCTGTACTGTACGGTACCTTTACTAACTCTATATGCGTTTCCGCTTACAGATGCAACAACTCATGAATGCTCTTTGGCAAGGAAGTGACTCATCTATGACACTCCCATCTGTTGCGGTCTTTACTGACCTGGGCCCTGTCTTGGAGGAGATCATGTCTGGAACAGCAAACCCTGGCACCTGGGTCAAGTAAGTTCTGCCATCATCTGGTGACTAGTACATGCAAATGGCCTGTATCTTATCGGCTGCTATTCTGAATCATAAGCAATGAACATTGAAGATAATGTAGTCAGTTATGCCTGCCATTGTATTGGTGAAAACGCCATAAGAGAGTCAAACCTAAACAAAAATGACCTCTTTGTCCTTTATTTCACTTTATGTATGTCTACATAACATCACAGAAATATAAGGAAATCTGTCTGTTTTGACAAGAGTATGTTATATTTACTATTAACCTGACTTGCCAGATGGATTGTTATTCACAAGTCCATCTAGGGAGCCATGCATCGAAACTGTAAAGGGCGGGCACTTTCATAAAATACTTTGGTTTATTGGATAAACCGTGTTTTCGCTGTCAGCAAACCTAAACCACTCCGCACACCTAAACCACCCCGTATAGCTATTAATACACCGCTGATTGGTAAGTTCAGTTGCTGCTCAGACATATTAACAATGATTCCTAGGCTTTCCAGACTGATTCTCGTGGCAAAATTAAACTGAAACTTGTGAGATCAGCTTGGTCTTGCGAGGCTAATTTACTGTAGCTTCGTAAATAGATCAATACAGATTGATTCAGTTGTTTCTGATCTGCGTTTTTCCACAGACTTGAAAGTATGGTTGGGGCTCTACTGTCAGCATTCAATTGGACAGAGGTTTGGGGTGATATCCCAGCTGTTTCCTCAATGGCAGAGAATGTAATCGGAGCTCTGGTTAATAACATGAAAGCAGAGAATGGTAAGATTCAGAAACACTACTGAATACAGAGTTTATACAGTAGTTACAGTTAGGATGGTGATTTTAGATCACTGGTCATATATGTGTAGGGACCACATCTGTAGGGGTATTCCAAGATGTTTTTCCTGTGATTATATTTTAAATTTTGGTTTATTTGTAATACTATTAAATGGGTATGTATTTAAATATAAGGGAAATTGCTCTAAGTGGTTCATATCAATCAGTTGCAAACTGCCTTTTAGGGGACATGAGGTCAAACCACTTCTTGAAGGAGTCAACATTGAATTCTAATGTGATTCTAATTCTAATGTTATATTGTCAAGTGCATACACAATACATACTGTATACTTGCTAATTAGAGAAAAAAAAAAACGCAGAAACACAACAAATATTAGTCTTATATAAGTAAAAATATATAAGTATAAATATATATAAGTATAAATAAAGTCTTAAGCTTATCAAAGAGTAATCTTATATTAAGTCTGGAATATTTCCATCACTTTTTTAATATTGAACACCCCGCCCCCACCCAACCCCTTTCTCCTTAGAGCTGATAGTGAGCCTCCAGAAGCCATTGATCACCCTGATGTCAGAAATGGAATATTCCATGAACACCACCCACTTCAACTTGTATAACATCTCAGATGGAATCCAGCAGGCCATCGGGAGCACAATTCAGACTGTCAAGCAGGTTAGACTACCACCAGTTTGTGTCCTCTTTGAGAAATAGATTGATAACAGAGACACAAAAGTTAGGGAGAGGTCAAAGTACCGTGCACTAAAGTCTTGCTATGTCAACACGTCTGATAGCTTAGAATCTGTCTGAGACTCTCTCCTGTTTTGTCACATCACATTAATGTGATTCTTTGATGGTATCTTTTAAGGATCTATTTCAAGATAAATTGGACTAATATGGACATACATTTGTCTGCGAATTCTGTAAAATGTAGGTTGCTTTTATGAGCTCATGTAGACCCATTAACCAGAATTGTAGTTTACCATTGTACCATTGTAATGTAAAATTTTTCAGGAAATAACTTAAAATGTATTAACCCCTACATCACTAGGCCAGATGTGTATATAACTTTAATCTACACGTCTGGCCTATGGAGGCCAGACTATCTTCTCTCATATATGTCTAGTTACAATTAATATTATCAATAGTAACTAGACATATATATGAAAAAATAACTCCACAAGTTAGGGGAGTGGGGGGAAGTTACGTGCACGACCCGCTTAGGGATGAACAGGTTAATCCACAAAAAAGCAAATGATTTTGCGTGAATAATAACATGGCATGCCTAGACCATTTCCAACTGCTTGCATGAAGTCATGTTGTTGTTATAAAAGGCTGTTGCAAATAAACAACCTTTAAAGGGAACGATCACACTACCCAGGCAGGGTAATTTCTTTTGTAGTATGCAGAATTACAGATTTGCGATAAAAATGTCAGCAAAAAATAGTGATGATATCTGTTCCTTAGGGTGATTGGGCGACGCACCACCAAAGGGAGAAAGAGAGAGGAGGGAATTTCAAACTTTACCAGCGTACGCTACGGTATTATCAGCGATGAGCCGTCACTGATAATGAGCCTTTATTATTTATAATATAAATTGTCAAAAGCACAAAATTCAGTTGCCACATGTATATAGAGTCACTCTCTTTAAGTGCAGATAACTATTTGTCCTGACAATTTTGTAGCCATTATTTAACGGACATACAACAGAAGCCTTTATGGAGCAAACACATATTGCCTCCTGTCGCAATGAAATGCCTCAACTCTTGTCAAACGATTGTGGTTGCATTTTTTTTCACATAAGTGCACACACATACATGTCCCACTGTACCGTACATCAGTAGAGGAACACTCTTGCATCGCCTGTTGTATATTTATGGATATTAAATATATAGTATTTGCGTGAGTGTTTTTGTCAATGTTACCCAACCCATCCCTTGTGTAATGGTGCTATTAATAATATTGTGTGTGTATGTGTGTGCGTGCGCGCTCGCGCGGCCCTTACAGGCTGTAATCACAATGTCTCAAGGTGTGTGAATGCGTGCCTTGTGTATTTGTGTGGGTGGATGAAAACCCCTGATACCTGTGTGAGCCTTAAGCTCTTTTGATCTCCTCACCTGTTGCCTACCTCTCTCTCTGTCTCAGGCAGCGATTATGACACTGCATTCCCCCACCCCCACAACGTCGCTCCCTTTTGTCTGTAACCGGACCTGAGCAGGCTTTGTGAGAACAGTTTGTGTCACGGACAGTAGCTAAGCGTTTCCCTGTTTCTCTCCAGGTTAATGGCTCATTGGAGTGCAGGGACATTCTGGCAGCCTGGCAGCCTGTGGAACTGGCTGCCGGTCTTAGCAGAGATAGCTTGGAGGCGTGGTGCACCGTCAACCTGCGGCCTTTCATGGACGCCTACGCCGCAGCCCAGGTCCTCTATGGGAACCTGACCAGCACTGTGAGTGCGCTCCACCCACCTTGAATAGGAACATCACTTCTACACATACCTTACCGATTGCAGTGGAGGATTCTTTGGGGTTAGAATTACCCTGCTGTAATCAGAGCAGATTGTCCTGTCACAACACATAACAGCAGAAATGACGATGCCCTGTTATCAAACAGTGGCAGCAAATTTAAAATGCACTTCACGTTTCAACCACTGGATGGCAGTGTTGCCTCACACAAGTAGGAATGTGTTTTCACTGTGTGTTGTCCGATTAGCAGACAGAGGTGGGGCCGGCCACTGTCAACGCCACCGCTGCTGGGATTGCCCGGGCCTTGGAGATGCTGTACCAAGCCTCCATTAACAGCACACGTGTGACTGAAGATCTAATCACGGTTTTCGTCAGCTATGCTGCCAACCTGACACGACAGTCTGTGAGACCTGAAGCACAAGCCTACTGGTACCAGCAGCTACAGGAGATGCAGATGAGAGAGAGGTGACTGTCTAGATATCCATGTGCTGTAGTGCCTTGTACTGGCCTTTCAACAGAGGACATGTAGATCCTACGGACATAGCACTGCCCATAATAAACACTGCAGTAAAGAACCAACGTGTCTATATGCGTTCTCCATTTGTTGCTCCTGGAGCAGGCAAATAGTTCCCACTCACGCCAACACACATACAGTCACATATCTTTAAACCACACAGCTTCATTTGGAGTTATTATACCATCCACGTGTAGTCTGGGGAAGCCCATTTGACAAGAGGAATAGTACGAGCACATTTGCATGGAGCTTGATTCATTTCATTTGACTCCTGGGTTGACAACAGGCACGCCTGCACAGATAGCAGCTTAACCCTGATGCAGTTATCCGACACTCTCTTTGTAGAATTGATATGACTTCATGCGCCAGCCGTAATAATAATAACAAGGCATAGCGATAAAGATCACATTCTGCATATCACAGGGAATCAATCAAGTCTGACTGCATGAGTTATAGATATTTGATCATAGTGGAGAGACTACATACTCTATTATCTTGGCCGAAATGAGAAAACTGTGATTAAGTTAAAATGACAATTGAGTTAAATTATGATTACTACTTGCGCAATCAGACAAATGATATATTCAAATATTTAGCTTGAGAGTGACACTTGGCACGATTTGGCCTCCAACCTGTTTAACTAAACATATATGCTCAATTGTCCCCAGCACAGGATGTGTGTTTAACAAACTGAACTCAGGTGAATACAGTGTAGTCCCACTACAAACAGAGTCTGATTGAACATGCATTCATTGTCTTTCTTTCATCTGCAGTATGGATTCCTTGACAATGCTCTCAGAGAAGCTGTTGACTGTGGCCCCCTCCCTCCAGCCCTACGTAGATCCCTTGGAGAAAGCTTTGGGGTACCTCTTGACAAACCAAAATGACAGTTTCAGCCAGGACGTTGTCCAAGAAGCCTGGACGATCTTTCTGACCTCTATGAACATCACAGCCGAACCTACGTTTTCCACGTCATGGGGCAGCGTCTCTGGTCTCAACGAGAGCTCCGTTTTCGGCATGATTACGATGGCTGTCGCGGCCGTGGTGGAAATGCAGCTGTTCGGGGACACGCCCGAGGTTTACCAAGTCATAGAGCAGCTGGTGGCAGCCAACGACACCGCTCTCCTCGTGACCAAAGTATCTGAGATGTACGCTCTGGCGACCTCCGGCCAGGTGTCTGGCTTGGATCTGTTGACCCAGGCCCTGCTGGGGACGCACCAGTCCGTCGGCTATATCCTGTCCCTCCTGAAACAGATGAACCTGAGCCTGCCGGAGAACACAGAGCTGTTCGTGGAGCTCGTCGGGAACCTCATTGACATGCCGAGGCAGATGGGGGACACAAGCGACATCACAGACTACCTCGGCCAAGACGCCGCCGTGGGCCACGTGCCTAGCCGACGGCGACGTGAGGCCCCGCTTCAGACGGCGAGGGAGCCCGTGGACGACTGGATCGACCTGTTCCGCATCGACTACCCCACGCTGTTCCAGTCCGTCTCGGCGGCACCCAGCGCGTCGGAACTCAGGGAGACGGCGCACGTGTTGTTCGCCAACCCCAACCTGGGCGTGGTGATGAAGGGGGTGACGGGGGGCGTGAACTCCTCTAAGGAAGACTCCATTGACTCTGCCCTGGGGATGCTCTCCTACTTCACCATGCCTGAGCTGCTCTCAACGTAGGTGCACACAGCCAGTACAGCCAGTGCGTACTGGCTGTACTGTGGCTGGTTATTGTGAAAATAGAAGATTTAAAAAATCAAAAATAAATAAACATTTGATATAGCTAAACCTGATATAAAAGCATAGTATGAAACCGTACCAAAAGGTACAAACGCTAGAGCAAAGCGTCTACAGGTAGACAAGCTCATTACATGGTATATGGTGTCATGTCTCCTTACATCGTGTAAAGTATTATTATTTATTTACATATATACCGAGGAGATGATGTGTGCGTCTTTGCTCCTAGGTCGTCAGTGGATGTGCTGAGGAACGCAGTTAACATGCTTCCCGAGGGCTTTCCCTTCTCGGCGTTGGTGAAAAACCTCACGGAATCTCCAGGTATCGCTGTTTGTCTTCACACAGCCTAACTTTGTCAGCACTGTGACCCCCTCCCCCCCACACTGTCTCCGGGGCAACAGGGTAGGCCGCAATTAGACCCCAGAGGCAGCCCCACGGTGAGCAGTACACACCAGAACCAGTAGTTGAATGGGGGTATCTTTAGCCCATGCGTATGCTCCCACCCTCCAGTCAGTTGTTCAGTCGTCAGTCTGTCTCCTGGTTGTACAGCGTGCCATGTCTCTTCCCACTTACTCCGGACTGCGGGGGGATTACGATCGGTCAACCAGTGCCTAACAACTTTTATAAGCCATCTTATGACTTGTAATGCAGTTTTGTTACAGAGTGCAGTATGTGATCAAAGAAAAGCGTACCAAAAGACAGGGTTTCACGCCGACCCCCACGCCGCGCCTTATTAAAGCTCATTAGTTAAGCAGCACTCAATCACTAAATGCCTCCGTTAGTGCCCGCCCGCTCAAGTGGACTTGTTTGTAATTGTCCGCTGCACTTGTGTGATAGTGTTTACGGTACACAGAATGACTCTGTGTCGCCAGCAACAACTTCATTCCTCGGTGCAACCTGACTAATTCATGCACGGTGACTCTACATGAATTAGTCTTGTAATTGCTGTGGCCCCCCTGGGTGTCAAACAGGCTGAGATGAAACATCACAATTGTCTAACTCTGGCCCAGTTACATATTCAGCAGCCTTAGGTGGGTGCTTTTCTTGTGTTTTAATTCCCCAGCCCCACTTCCCATGGTCCTGTGCGCTGTGCACCAGGCTGTACTGTGAGCACATCACTCGCTGCTTGACCGCCTGACAGGGCGGACCCCGATAGTCCCGCTAGTCTCAATGGAGCCCAGCGGGATGCCGTGTTAACGGCACCATATGGGGTCTCGAATCCCTTCAGAAGAGCTTCGCGTGTGCTTCATGTGTGCTTCATGTGATTCATAACCGTACCATAAGAACTATTTTTCTTGTTTACCCCACCATGTGTTAATGATAATAAATATATGATTATACACACACATGTTGCATGTTGCACACATGATGCATTCATGGACATGGCGCTGTTCTTAGATTCCATATCCTGGATCTGTTTATGAGGTTATTAACAGGCCTATTATACTGTTAATGTGATGGATGCTGCTTTGATTATTCATGTGGTTTTCTACATCGATTTGTGGAAATTAACAAATCTGTCAGTAATAAAAAACTTGCCCCTTTTTTGCACTTTGGATGTTTTTCCACTTTTGTAGGCTACCTGCTCTCTGGAATGTATTGTAACATCTAAGAAAATGGATGCACATTATTTTTATTAGTATGACATGTAGTAGCCTAATGCTAACTGTACCACTCAGTACTCAGTCCCACGAAACCTTTGCAATTTTCCTATTCGACCAACTTGCTGCTGAAGTTGAATAGCCCTGTGGCCTAACTGCTTCACAAGAGCTTCATTAGAACTTCATAACAGTATCATAACTGCTTCATAAGCACTTCATAAGAGCTTCATAACCGCTTCATAAGAATTTCATTTGAACTTCATAACAGTATCATAACTGCTTTATAACTGCTTCATAAAAGCTTCATTAGAACTTTATAACAGTACCATAACTGCTTCGTAACCATTTCACAAGAGCTTCAGAAACACTACCGCTTTATCCTCTCTCTCTCTCTCTCTCTCTCTCTCTCTCCACAGAGACCATGGCTCTATGTAGGCAGACTGCCCAGACAGCATATGAACTCTCCAACACCAGCCTGACAGATGAGCAGTTCACAAGGCTGCAGGAACGCCTGAGGGCCCAGGTGAGCACACGCACACGCACATGAAAAAAGTACTGTAACCACACTCTCCCATAAAAGTACTGTAAGTCTATGTTGTAAGCCGGAATGGACACAACCACACACACAACCACTTAAAGGTGTACTGTATAATAAAGTACACCTTCAAGTGTGGCTGAACATTAGGCTCAGGACTCACACTGTTATAATACAAAAGCTTCAAGCTTGCACATCAACTTTTATCACAGTAGTCAACAGCTCATTAGACACACCACTAAACTCTGAGCTGCAGGTGGTATAAGCTACAGTATATCTATACACAGTATACATTACAACAGTATGCCTTTAT
>JAODUH010032207.1:0-22341 GCA_027564835.1 Typhlichthys subterraneus
GGTCTCTTATGTGACGTAGTGCTGATGAAGAGGCTGAGACTAGAGACGGTCTCTCATGTGACGTAGTGCTGATGAAGGGAAGAGGCTGAGACTAGAGACTGTATCCTAGGTAACAGTGTTGATGAAGGGAAGAGGCTGAGACTAGAAACTGTATCCTGGGTAACAGTGTTGATGAAAAGAAGAGGCTGAGACTAGTGTGGTGGTGATTTCGTTGTGCTTTCTGCTTGTCAGAAGTCTCGCCACGGCCAGGAGAAGGACATTTACGAGGAGTATTTGACACAGAAGGAGATTCAACACAACATCAACAAAGTCAACGGTAAATGCATAAAAACAATGTTTTTTTTTTTTACTATGTTTTGAGTGTAGATTTGATTTGTTTACGGCCTATTGGCCTTTATTTATCATGCTTGCTTTCCATGACAGTTGTAGTCTGTCAGTATCTAATTGTAAATAATCACCTTCACCATTATTACTGTGTGTGTGTGTGTGTGCGTGCGCGCAGTGCGCTCTGCGGTGGAGCAGGTGGACGATGCCTTGGAGTCGGGGGAGGAGCTCCCCCTGCTGGCCGCTCTGCAGCTCTCCTGTCTGGCCCTCAGGGGCCTGCGTCATGACAACGGGCCCTGGTACCTGGACGTGCTGGGTGCACGGAGAGAGGAGAAGGCCCTGGTACATGGACGCGCGCGCTCACACACGCGCACGCACACACACACACACACACACACACACACACACACACACACCCCAACCAATCTGATTGGCTGTGCCCAGGACCTGGGCTGTGTGGACCCGCTGGAGCCAGATGAGCTGCAGAAGGGCGTGGCCGCGGCCAACCAGGAAGCGCAGCAGTCCAGAAACAGTAGGTCACTTCCTGTTTCTGCCCCAGTGTGGCAGAATGAGTGCAGGGGACGTTTCTATAGCCCTTAATTAATAATCACATTACAGTCTCATTATGTGGAAATAAACAACATAAACTGCTCCGTGCCAATGGTGAGCGGCATGCCGTACAAAGCAGCATCGGTATCGGCATCATCAGATGCTGACACCTTGGGTGCAACCACACTGGAATACGGCACTAAATATTACACTAAATATTACACAATAAATACTTGTACTGAATATATTGTAGTCAATTCTTTTGTAAACAATGCAACGTCACCATAGCAACATCCCATGTTACGATTTCGCCATCCTGCCCCGTTTTTTCCGTGGTCCATGTGAATGCAGCATCACACTTCACACACGTTATGGTGGTGCATGTGTGTGTGTGTGTGTGCAGTGCAGAGCGCCGTGCGCTGCGTCAACGAGGCGTTGCGTGGCGAGGACCCGAGCCAGACCCTCCGCTCCCTGATGGACCCTGACGCCGCGCTGCCCGACGTCTTCCCCTTCGCCGCAACGCTGTACCACGCCCAGCTGGGGGCGCTGCAGAGGCAGGGCTCGCAGGTGACGCACACACACACACAGCTGGGCACACAGGTGACGCACGCTCGCACACAAACACATGCACACATTCACACACGCACACACGCGCACACACACACACACACACACATACTGTATATTAACCATAATTCTCCCGTGCTTCTGCTCCACCGCCACCAGGGGGGGCACATACTCTCTCACAACCCCTGGGCAAGCTAATGCTTGCCATGGTCACGGCAACTCGCTGGATGTGTTTTTGTTTTTTTTCCGCAATGGCGGCTCGTGCAACATCAAACTGCTCCTGGAAATTAGCCGGCAATACTAAAAGTTCCCTATAAATTATATAAAAAAATAAACAGATGCAATTATTGACTATTAATTATCAAAAAATGCATTTGTGCATCTACATTTATCAATTGAAAATTGCCCACCAAGCCCTCCCTGGAAGGTTTTGTGTCTCCATGGACCATGAGAATAAACTGAGTTCTATGGTGTGCCTCCTCTCCACTGCCACCAGGGGGAGTACACACCCCAACAACACCTGGGCAGGCTGCTGCTTGACGTGGCCACTAGGGGGTGAACTTTCTAATAAACCTCATTCTCTTGTGTGCTTCCTCTATACTGCCACCAGGGGGAGCTGCAGCAGGAGGAGCTGTATGTCGCCGTGGAGATGCTGTCTGCTGTTGCCCTGGTCAACCAGGCGCTGGAGGTGAAGGACCTGCGGGCGTTCCTCTCCGCCCTGGTCAGCCCCTCAGCTGGCCTGGCTGACGTCCAGGACCACCTGCTGACCAGGTCTGACCTCTGACCTCCCCCCCCTCCCTTCCTCCCATCCCCACATTGTGCTGCTATGGGAATGAAACGTGTGTGTGTGTGTGTGTGCGTGCGTGTGCAGGTACTTTGAGACGCTGTGTGACATTAAGGCGGCAGGTCGAGACCTGCTGACCTGGAATCAGCTGCAGGAAGGTGTGTCCTCGGCCAACGCCTACGACCAGGAGGAGCACAACCGTATGTTAACCCTCCCTCTTTAACCCCCCCTTCCCTCTATGTAGCCTCCCTTCTTTAACCCCCCCCCCATGCAGCCTCCCATCGTTAACGCTGTAGCAGGAACACGGCCGTACGTTAACGCTCACTACAGGTGGTGTCGCAACCATTCTCCCCACGTTAGTCAGCCTGTTCAGCCCATCAGCAGTACGATGTGTCACAGCAGTGATACGGTACACTGTTTGATTGTCACGCACAAGTCTGTATCTATCTCTGGTGCAACGCTCGTGCAGTGCTTTCCTTATTGCAGTTTGTCCTTTAATTATAAGAAGTAACCGTAGCCTACTTCATGTCAACAGCAAGACTTGTATTGTATAGTTTCACAACTCATTCCTCAGTGTTTAAGTGTAAAGTCCCACTTGGTAATTGAGTTCCGTGGTTGGTTAAGTAGGTCTTGACACAGTCAGGCTGTGTCCCAGACTTTACACAAGTAAAGGCTTGCTCTGTGAGACTATCCCCACGCAGCCTCCCCTCATTCATGCTCCAGGGTTTCTGCTGCTCCTTCAAACGTATTAAAGTCTCAAATACAACAATCTGGGAACCTCCCATGGCAAGGTTGAATATTTTTAGGATGTTTTGAGGGTAGCCAGCGGATATCCTGGCCAGCACTCATTTACAGGCCAATTTTCTGCTATTTTCTGCTAATCACATATTGACATATGAATGATAATGATGAAAAGTTAAACCCCGTGTTCCTTGCTAGTATGAGCTAACACACAGGCTAGCGGTCAGCCAGCCGACAGAAGGGTTACAATAATGATGGTTACTGAAGGAATAGGAATGTCATGAGACGCAGTACAGTGCCCCCTGCTGCGTAGCCGAAGAACAGCCAGTGTGCCATTCTATACCGGTTTCACCATCCAGGTGGTTACAATGTTTTCGCGTATATTTCAAAACACTGTGCCATAATATGCCTGTTCCCTGTGTGTTGTTGTCTTGTAAAGGGAATCTCTCCCATCCCCAGAGATCCTGGCCATTGCACTGATAAACCAGGCCCTGGCCACAAATGACCACAAGAAGACTCTGGCCGCGTTGCTGCTGCCCTCTAGTGGCCTGGAGGAGGTGGAGCCAGCCAATGCCCTATGTTATCACAGTGTCCTCAACCTGGCCAGGAGGCAGAAGGCTCAGGTGGGTTTTCTTATAGGCAGGCTGGGAATTGAACCCTAGACCCTGGCGGTACTGGTGCCTTGCTCTACATGGGGAATAGTACCTCCCTCTGTCCAATCACAGGCGTGCCGTGACCCGGGAGCTGAGCTGTGGTTGGCCGACATCCAGGAAGCGGTCAGACGAGCCAATCAGCACAGCAAACACGCCCTGAAGAGTGAGTCGCCGGTTTTCTACAATTTGTTTTGTGTGTTGCTCAAGGGCACCAGGTCAGGATATGAGTGTGTTTGTGACTTACATGAACTATTACATGGTTAAGTGATCTTGTGACTGCTACTCCAGTCACTGATTGTCCAGGTATAAGGCATATAGTTGACCCGTGTAATCGGTAACTAGCTCGGACGTCTGCTTGCATTTAAAAACATCTTTATTAACATACATTAAAATAACAGCAACTTCTGTCTAGTCTTATGTCGACGGTCAAAACCTGTGTGCTCATCCTGGCTAATCCCCACACCTGTGCGGAGCTCACCTAAATGCCGTCGTGGCACCCATACATAATGTATGGGTGTATGTTACAAATCTGAATGCCAACAAAGCTTGTGTGTGTGTGTGCGTGCGCGCCTCACAGGAGCACTGGGGCTAGCTGCGGTGAACCAGGCTGTCAGGGAGGGCGTGGCCTCTCAGACCCTGCGAGTCCTGCGTCTGCCAGAGGTGGCGCTGCAGCGCGTGGTGGAGCAGTGTGCTGCAGAATACCAGGCGGGCCTCAGGGAGCGGCTGGCAGCGAAGGCACACAGAGGTACACGCTGGCTCAAGGGCACGCTGTCAGCGGCTAGACTGTACAGTTCTACGGTGCTAACAGGTTGACACTAGCCTGGTGTAACCAGACACAATATTCACTTGGTGAATATGGTCTGGCCACGCTCCATTGGGAAGTGTTTCCTCCTACTGGGCGTAGAGCTGTGGTTAATATTGAAACTATTGGACAGCCTTTAACCAATCGGCGTTGCTACAACTGATTCAATCACTTCATCTAGCTCTACCACCATTTAGAAACACGCTTGACTTTAACGTCATCTCACTAACTCACCCTGATTGTACCGCCAGCAGGGTGGCTGTGAAAACGTTAATGCAAACGGGTTTCCAGACTGTAATCTCAGCGAAAAATAGTTTTGAGCTGAAAGCAATAGTCGGGCGGAGCCAGGCCAGGTACACCCGGCCAGTGTGTAAATGCTGTTAAATTTAAAGTATTTTGACAAGGCAATATAACTATAAAGCCCTAGATCTAATGCATTGTCTCAACCTAAAATCCTTGTAAAAGCCCCGTTCTGTGATTCAGCATTACATTTTTCAAGTCCCTTTGCAAAAATGTACTGGAGTGAAGAGATACACCCAAGGTCAGCCAATCACCGAGGTCAGCCAATCACAGATCAGTGGGCTTGCCATGCCATTACAGATGAGGATTAGGTTGTCAGGTGATTCACCTAGTCACTCAGGGAAAAATATATATTTTTTAATGTTTTCTAAACTCACAAAACACATTGATAAACTTCTTCCCATGCAAACAAATGTGCATGTAAGAAATCAAGCAATCTGCTGTAACAATGGCATAAACTGATTTACGGTGCGTGTGGGTGTGTGCGTGTGGCAGGAGACAACAGGAGCCCCTGGGTTAAAATCCAGGCCAAGGACCAGGCCTGTTACTACTTCCACCTGTCCAGACTGGAGGGGTCCTGGGAGAAGCCACAAGACTTCGTCCCCAACAGCGTGTTCCTCGACCAGAGGGACATCCAGGTCAGCCGATCTTAAGCCCACTGCAAGCGACCAGAGACGACTAGCGTCAACGTGGCGACCAGAGATGACTGGAAGTCAATGAGATTGAGCGACAGCAGGCGAGATAACGGTCGGCGGGGGTACAGAGATAAACCAACCAATCTCAAATGCAGGCAACGCGATTGAGGCGACTACCGGTGGGATCTAAGGATGTCACTGACTGACTGACTGACTGACTGATTGACTGACTGACTGAAACATTTTGGGTTGGAAATATACAAGAGCGATAGCTAGGCAACCAGAGCCTGGAATAGAGCATAACGGTACATTTCCCATTCATTTTCTAAATTGACTTAAAAAAAAATCCTTGTATTAAATGCTTTCGGCTTGGAACCAAGCCAAACAGCTACGAGGTTGTTAATCATATCAACCTTGTTTTAAGATGAACATGATTTATTCACGATGTCACGGATACTACTACAGTACCCACAATCCTAAAGTGTAAAAGCGATGTCTCTGATTGGTGGAACTGGCTGTCCTCGTGATACGATTGTGATCTCGCGAGCTTCAAAGTTCAGTGCTCTTAGTTACCATGGACATTTTTTTAAAAGTCATGTTGGCTAGTGAGTATTGCTAGCACTGAAAAGTATGATAGTTTATGTTAAAAGTATAAATAATATGAAAACTGTTGTGTTATACTATTATAATGGTATAATTTACACAATATGTTAACACATTAAGAACCAAGGAAGAACATGAATTTTCTTCGATGCACAATGGGTTATACACTATTACATGTTATGTACACAGTCTTCTTCCGCGTAAAACGGGCCTCATAGCTTCCGGTTAGGTGCTGTATGAGCTGGAAAATGTTGCTACTCGAGCTAAGAGTGTGTGTACCAGGAGGTAGTGAGCGGTGCTAACTGTGTGTGTGTGTGCGCACGCCCACCAGGAGGTGGTGAGTGGCGTCACGGGGGCCCACAGCAGGGAGGTCCAGTGGCGGGCCAGTGAGCCCCTGGTGCTCCTCCTGCAGGCCCGTGCCCGGGGGCTCCTCCTGCGCCAGCGTCTGGGCGCCCGGCTGTACTTCCTGCACGCGCAGCTGCCCGCCGTGCTGACCATCCAGGTGGGCGGGGTGGCGGCCATCTTTGTTTGTCCCTTGCATGTCTTCTTTATTGGAAACGACATTAGAGTTTGACACGCTTGTGTGTGTGTGTGTGTGTGTGTGTGTGTGTGTGTGTGTGCGCGCGCGCACGTGTAGTCTCACTGGCGTAGGTTTGTCCAGCAGAGGGCGTACCGAGAGAGAATTCAGTACCTCTACCAGAACTGGAGAGCTGTGGTGAAGGTACTACACAACACACGCTGTAACGTTACACACACACAGTAACACAAAGACCCTGGGTAAGCTGTGTGTGTGTGTCCTCTAAGATCCAGGCAACGGTGAAGATGTGGCTGGCCAGGAAGCGATACCTCGCTCGGCTCCGCTTCTTCAGAAAGAACGTGAGTGTGGGCGGGTTTTATCCAGTTGATTGACAGCGATTAAATTTAGACCCACATACACAGACAATATAGCTGTGATGTCTACTGTTGTCCCATAATGCACCACTGCTGCTGTGTGGGGTTCCCATGGTGACCCCGAGCGTCTCGTCCTGACGATGATGAATTACCCATCATGCACTGTTTCTCTCTTTGCCCGACTGCAGGTCAGGGTCATCGTGAAGATCCAAGCCTTCTTCAGAGCCAATCGGGCGCGAGAGGAGTACAGAATGCTGGGTAATTGTTCTCTTCTAATGTGATTGGTGGGACATGGGTCATGTGACACAGGTCATATCAATATATGGATGATCCCCAATAGGTTTTCTGAAGAATTAGTACAATACACACACACACACATCTCGGGAGCTGTCCAATGAAGCTGCCAGGCAGAGCTTGGATCGGTGAGGCAATTGCAGCGATTCGGAGAGCCTACTGCACGCAATGCTTCAGTAGATATTAATAAGTCAGAATGCTGCTTTGCCCCTTTTTGACCCGCAAATCACGAGTCTGTAGTGTTGCCCCCACCCCACCCCCCACTGTCGCAAGCTGGCAATTGACCGATCCCAAGCCCCGCCCCTTTCATCTGTCCAACCTAGTTACTGTAACTAGGTTGGACAAAACTGCACAGTAGGCTATAACAGGAAACCAAATGTTGAAGTAGTTTCTGCTCAACTGTTAATGGAGAACACTCAAAAATGGGCGGGGAACTTTATATTCCGGAACAATCACCAACATTTTTAATCTTATTAAACTGGTGATTGTATACCTGCAGTTGTCCTGGCGACCACTGCAGGTATAGCTCTCCCATTCATTTAGATAGTAGTCCTCCTAATGGCATTAACCAAGATGGACGCCGAGTGGCCGGGCTTTCCTGTAAGGACTTTGCTATTGCTAATAGTGTCCCCCCATCCCCTCCCCAGTGAACTCCAGCGCCCCCCCGCTCAGCGTGGTGCGGCGCTTCGCCCACCTGCTGGACCAGGGCGACGAGGACATCCGCCAGGAGGGGGCTCTGCTGCAGCTGCGTGAGGAAGTGGTGCGCACCATCCGCTCCAACCAGCAGCTGGAGGCCGACCTGGCCCTCATGGACCTGAAGATAGGCCTGCTGGTCCGCAACCGCGTCACCCTGCAGGTAACTAGCCGGGGCAGGACCCACAATGCACCTGGTGGGGGGGGGGGGGGCAGCCAGACACACAATGCACGTGTTGGGGGGGCAACCAGACCCACAATGCACCTGGTGAATAGGACCCGGGCATGTGGTTGTCCACTGGTTCATAACTAGCACAAGTTAACTTATTAACTAGTCAGATCTGGAAAGTTTAAGGACCCCGGGTGTGTGTGTGTGCGTGTGTGCATGCAGGAGGTGGTGTCTCACTGCAAGAAACTGACCAGGAAGACCCGTGGAGAGCTGAGTGACAGGATGTCAGTGGAGAGGTGTAAAGGCCTCAAGGCCCTCAGCAAGGAGCGCAGGGACCAGCTGGAGGCCTACCAGCACCTGTTCTACCTGCTGCAGGTGTGCACGCACGCACACACACACACCCACACACGCTTTTTATAAAACACAACGACCAACTTCTGCTTTCTTATTTATCACAATATTATGTTGAAAATGCATTGAAGGTTATAATCAATTAAAGTCGGTTTTGATGGTTTATCATTTCCGATAATGGCTGTTGTGCAGGAATACGGAGCAATATTACACCTTCAGCGCGACAACAGTGAACATTGACATCTCAAATTAGTAGACAATTTCATTTTCCGCTATGATTCTAATAGAAAGTAGAAAATATGCAAGTAATTTATAGGATCGCTAAGTATTGTGTGTGTGTGTGTGTGTGTCAGACCCAGCCCCTTTACCTGGCCCAGCTGGTGTCTCTGATGCCCCAGCTTAAGTCGACCCGCTTCATGGAGTCCCTGGTCCTGGCCCTGTTCAACTACGGCTCCGACTGCAGAGAGGCCTTCCTGCTGCTGCAGCTGTTCACCGCCGCGCTGCGCTACGAGATCAGGTGTGTGGCCTGCTGCCAGGCATGCTAGCAGAGCCCAGAGCCCGGCATGCTAGCAGAGCCCAGAGCCAGGCATGCTAGCAGAGCCCAGAGCCCGGCATGCTAGCAGAGCCCGGCATGCTAGCAGAGCCCAGAGCTAGGCATGCTAGCAGAGCCCAGACCCCGGCATGCTAGCAGAGCAGAGCCAGGCTTGCTAACAGATCAGGTGTGTGGCCTACAGCCAGGCATGCTAGCAGATCAAGCACAGATGTTTGAATAACAAGATGGAGCACTGTAATGCATTTCAGTGGAAACAAAGTGAATGCTTCTGGTGTCTTACCTGGGCGTGTCACTAACCGCATGTTGCTGTGGAGGCAGGCGTATGCAGCAGCAAGACAGCTAAATCTACCACGCATAGCCTGGAACAAAGTGAATTTACCTGCAGGAATACCATTGTGGCCTCAGATTGATCGTAGGTACTTGGGAACTAATGTCGTATACTCAGAGTACCCATTTGCGCCCCCAGAGAGAAATGATGGGCAATAATCTGGTGAAGTCCGTGGACCTCATCATTGACTTGCATGGAACGCTGGGTGCTTCTAGTCTGGGTGAAAAGTCCCCCCCCCCTTCCTAAAATCGAATGTGAATGTCTGTTGAACCTTCTCTCTGTCTGTGTGTGTGTGGGGGGGGGCTCCAGGGTGAAGGTGGACCAGCCACAGGATGTGGTCCTGGGCAACCCCACCGTGGTCAAGATGCTGGTCAGCTTCTACCGCCACGCCCGCGGGCAGAACGCGCTGCGTGACATCCTGGGCCCCGCCCTGCGGGAGGTGCTGCTGGACCCCAGCCTCAACATCCGCACAGACCCCCTGGAGGTCTACAAGGCCTGGATCAACCACACAGAGACCCAGACCGGACACAAGAGGTATGGCTGGGCGAATATGGAAAGAATTTCCAAAAAAAGTAATTTAAATCACGGTTATTTAACACGATAGCTTGTTGACTTTGGAGGAATTTGTTGCAGTTGAACATCATCAGCTGTGGAATTTCCCTTAAAGGCAGGGTCAGTCATTCTTGCTAACTTCGACCTCAAATAGGGCTGGGCGATATGGACCAAAAATAATATCCCGATGTATTTAGGTTGAATATCGATACACAATATATATCGGTATTTTCTATAAAGTGGGCTAAATCCTTCAGGCATATAGAAAAAAACTGGAAACCCGAAGGAAATGTGACATTTTTTAGTTTTAGGCATTAATTGACATGTGAGCTTTCTCTGGTGACTCCGCCCCTTTGACACTCTGAACGCACTAAGTGCAGGCATGGAAGGAGAGACCAACAAATCGAAAAAGTCATGAATAAATGCATAATATAAGTATATCGATATAAACGATATGTAACCTATACTGGGGGCAGGGTGGTCTGGTTGTTGAGGTCCCAGCCGGAAGGACGTGGGTTTGAACCCTGGTGTTTGACTTTGAGCAAGATGCCTAACCCTAACTGCTCCTGGTGGTTGGTCTCACCTTGCATGGCAGCAATCACCATCGGTGTATGAATGTGTGTGTGAATGGGTGAATGTGAGGCAATACTGTACAGTGCTTTGAGTGGCCGGACGGTTAGAAAAAGCTCTATATAAATGCAGTCCATTTAACATTTACCATACTGACCACTAGAGGGCAACAGTTGACAGCTAATTCTACCTACGTTTTAGTTCTTGTTTCCTTGCATGTTAGGATCAGCTCATGTAGGGTTCAAGTGCTGGTATTTAGACAGTTAACCAGTTGTTATTAAGGATTACATGGCGTGTTAATGTGTAATGGCTGTTGTAAAATGCATAACTAAGTTAGCTGTGGTGACATGCTGCTGTTATCGCTCTTAACAGAATGGTATGTGCTCACATGTCTGCTGTTGTCAGCTATTAACGTCTGCTGCTGATTTGTAAGTAGCTTTGGATACAGATTTAAATGCTAAACGGCCATAGAGTAGCTGTCTGGCTGCCAGATGAACTGTCTGTTTGTTTGGGTCTCTGTGTGTGTACCTGTCTGACGTACGGCTGGCCCCAAATATTCGACTATTCAGGTATTCGTTTGTTGGTATGTATTTTATTTAAATATTGGGATTTGAGTTTTTTCACATTATGCATGCATGTTTTCCCATTAATTACTTAAGTATTTGCCTGCCCTACACTGTGTCATCAACACGATTGATTGCAATTGTCTCCGTTTGTAAGAAGAGAGCGAGGCTATTCATTCAACACACACTCTTATTGGCTAATACAGGAGGTATATGCTATTGGAGAGCTCTGACTGGCTGAATTGACGTGTCAATCAAAGTGGTAATTTTGAGTGCATGGCTATGTTTACATGTGTGCTGAAGCTAGGACTCAAAGATTACTTCTGTTATAATTCTTAATTATAGTTGAGTGTTTTAATGGTGTTTCTGAGAAAGTATTCGAACACTCGTTCGGAAATCCCATCAAGTATTCTGAACCTGTAAAATGGTATTCGGGACAGCCCTAGTCTGACTGCCTGCCTGCTTGTTTTTATCTGCCTGCCTGCCTATGTAGTGCCCTGCCCTATGAGGTCACAGCAGAGCAGGCCCTGTCCCATCCTGAGGTTCAGCGGCGGATGGACATCGCCATGATCAACCTGAAGAGCCTGACAGACCGCGTGCTCAACGCCATCACCTCCAGCCTGCAGAAGCTACCGTAGGTCTCCTGCTAGCTTAGCTTCATCACCTCCTGCTAGCTCAGCTTCATCGTCTCCTGCTAGCTTGGCTGCATCGCCTCCTGCTAGCTCGGCTTCATCACCACACCAGGCTCCAGAAGCTACCATAGGGCTGCTGTTACCTTAGCCCCGACAGCAGCAACCTGTTTAGGGGAAAAATGGGGTTTGGTGGTTTGGACTGTCAACCTTGTATAACACTCTCCACCAAACGCAACAAGACTCTCATTTCCTCTGTCTTCACCCTGAACACGTTAAATACATGCAGTTAATCCTAAAATTGCTGCGCCCTTCAGTTACTTGTGAGTTTGGCATCCCTGTACTCTACCTTCCAGATACGGACTGCGCTACACTGCTAAGGTGCTCAGAGACTCCCTGAGGGAGAAGTTCCCTCAAGTAGGCGAGGACGAGCTGTACAAGGTACGTGCAATGCCCTCTAGCACCTATGTTCAGTCTGCAGCCAGCTACAATGTCCCCCTAGCAACCTATAATGTCCCCTTAGCTAGCCGTAGGGTCCCCCTTAGCTAGCCACAGTGTCCTTTTTAGCTAGCCGTAGTGTCCCCTTAGCTAGCTACAGTGTCCTTTTCGCTAGCCGTAGTGTCCCCCTTAGCTAGCCGTAGTGTCCCCTTAGCTAGCTACGTTGTCCCCTCAGTCAGCTACAATGTCTCCCAGCTAGCTACAGTGTTGCGTCCCCTCAGATCGTGGGCAACCTGATCTACTACCGCTACATGAACCCGGCCGTGGTGGCGCCGGACGGCTTCGACGTGGTGGAGTTCTCTGCAGGCTCCGTCCTGTTGCCGGAGCAACGGCGCCTCCTGGGCTCCATTGCTCGCATGCTTCAGCACGCCGCCGCCAATAAGCACTTCCACGGCGACGGCCCCCACCTGCGCTCGCTCAACGACTACATCAGCCTCACCCATGCCAAGTTCAGGTTGGTTCCTCCACACCACCCCGACCTCCCTCGCTGTGTTTAACGGCACGTTTGACACAACTTGCATCCTGGTTGCGTAGCTGTTCACAGGAATTCCATTAATGTCCTATGGAGCGCAGAGCTTGCCGCGCTGCATTGCGTTCAAGTTAACGCTGCTTACATACTGAATGCGTAGTTCCCCTACGATGCATACTGTAGGTTTTTACTCAACCACAATGGAACATTCTATGCGACTACTCCTTCTGATTACAGTTGGTGTCCATGGTGATGTTAGATGGTTCCATGGCCGCTCCTAGTAAGCTAATGTAATGAAACCTGAATGAAACTGTTATTCCTCCAGGGAAAATGTGGTTGGTTATTCAGTAAGAGTACATTTTCCACCAATAAAATGAGCCACAGCTTTATTTTAGGTACAGCCAGGTCACATTTATGCATGTGTTGGATATTTTTCCAACGTGTGCGTAGCCTTTTACCTGACTATACTGCATACTCGACGCAATTTGGCAGGCTCAAGGATAATTTACGTGTTTCAGACATCATTCCTCTTCCTCCTTATGTCACGGACAGGAAATTCCTGCGCGCGGCCTGTGACGTACCTGAGCCAGAGGAGCGCTTCAACATCGACGAGTACTCTGAGCTGGTCATCCTAAACAAGCCTGTCGTGTACATCAGTCTGAGCGAGCTCATCAACACGCACCAGGTACCATTCACTCTTAAGAAATGTTAGTTAGTAGTGTTTAGCGGTTGGCAGAGGTTAGCAGTTGTTAGTGATTAGCAGAGGTTAATGGTGGTTAGCTGTTGCTAGTTGTTAGCAGTGAGCAGAGGTTAGCAGTTGCTAGTGATTAGCAGAGGTTAATGGTGGTTAGCTGTTGCTAGTTGTTAGTAGTTGCTAGTGATTAGCAGAGGTTAGCAAAGGTTAAGAGTGGTTATTGGTTGACGGTGGTTAGTCGAGGCTAGTGGAGTTAGCAGAGGTTAGCGTTGTTAGCGGTGCAAGCATATCTGAGCGCTAAAGGCCCTCTGTCCTGTGCAGCTGCTGCTGGAGCACCAGGACTCGCTGTGCTCGGACCCCGCAGACCCCCTGCTGGTCCTCCTCCGAGACCTGGGCACGGTCCCTTCTCTTCAAGAGCTGGTCGGTAAGAGCCCCGCCCATCAGAGGCCAGTGGTGTTGAACCAGAGGCTACCAGCAGCCTGGCCACCACAATCACATCCAAGACATCCATCTTTAACTCTTAACCCCTACATGTATGCATGCCTTTAGCAAGACCCCTTAACCCCAACATGTATTTATCCCTTTAGTAAAACTCCTTAACCCATACATGTATGTATGGCTTTAGCAAGACCCCTTAACCTCTACATGTAAGCATCCCTTTAGCAAGATGCCCTTAACCCCTACATGTATGCATGCCGTTAGCAAGACCCCTTAACCCCTACATGTATGCATGCCGTTAGCAAGACCCCTTAACCCCTACATGTATGCATGCCATTAGCAAGACCCCTTAACCCCAACATGTATGTATCCCTTTAGCAAGACGCCTTTAACCCCTACATGTATTTATTCCTTTAGAAAGACGCCCTTAACACCTACATGTATGTATGTATGCATGCCGTCAGCAAGACGCCCTTAACCCCAACATGTATGTATCCCTTTAGCAAGATGCCCTTAACCCCTTCTTGCTAAATTGCAAGTGCTGCTAAAATACCTAATTATAAATCCAAACCATTAGAACCCATCATACCTGACCCTTGCTGTGCTGGCTAATAATAATAATAATAATAATAATAATAATGGCGGCGGCAAAAACATGAACGGTCACCATTGCGTTTAGTCCGGACTCTGATCTGAGATTAAACTGGTTCACCACGCCCCCACAGACAGATCGAATCAAGCTCAGACAGACAGACATGGACTTTATGCGATCGATTCCTCTTCCGCTCTATACCTCCCCCAGGAGAGCCCTCTGGCCCTCAGTCAGAGCCCACATCAGAGTCCATCACGGCCCGCTACGGCAAGATAGAGGTGTCCCTGACTCTCACCAGCAGGTTTGACGTCTTCAGCGACGACCGACCGGACGCCCGGGGGATCCTGCTCAGGTGAGGCACGCCCCTGCTCCTTGACCTCTGATCCCCCCACCCCCCCGGTGACCTCCGGACTGTGGGGCAGCTCGATCAGTCTGCCGCAGGTTTAGTGGAGGAGCTGGCAGTCATTGCTCTGTATCTGACTCTGTCTGTCTGTCTTTGTTGTGAATGTTTGTCTGTCTGCATTTTTGTTTGTCTTTCTGTGTGTCTGTGAGACCTATCCTCTGACCGCCCTGTGTGCTCGACTTCTGTGTCCCTGTCCATCTCTCACGCTGTCTGTCTGTCTGTCTGTCTGTCTCTCACTGTGTGTGTCTGTGAGACCTATCCTCTGACCGCCCTGTGTGCTCGACTTGTGTCCCTGTCCGTCTCTCACGCTCTCTGTCTGTCTGTCTGGCTGTCTGGCTGTCTGTCTGTCTGTCTGGCTGTCACTGTGTGTGTGTCTGTCTGTCTCTCACTGTGTGTGTATGTGTGTCTCACTGTCTGTGTGTGTCTCTCTCACTGTCTGTGTGTGTCTGTCTCACTGTGTCTGTCTGTGTGTCTCTCACTGTGTGTGTCTCTCACTGTCTGTGTGTGTGTCTCTCTCAATGTGTGTGTGTGTGTCTCTCTCACTGTGTGTGTATGTGTCTCTCTCACTGTGTGTGTGTCTGTCTCTCACTGTGTGTTTGTGTCTCACCGTGTGTGTGTGTGTGTGGGGCAGCACCAAGCAGCTGATCATTGATGTGATCCGGGCCCAGCCAGGAGACACTCTGAGTGAGGTGCTGAGGACCTCTACCTCACATGACCAGGTACACACACACACTGAGACCTCTGAATTAATTATTGCTTCTATTTTTTTCTGTCACTCCTGTACGTCTGCGTAAGACAAAGCGTTTGAGCGATTGAGAGTAGAGTCGAGCGCAGAGTAGAGCAAACCTTTAATGTCCCGGAAGGGCAATTCATCTTACAGACGGTAGTCAAACACAGAAGCAAACATTAAAACGTCGTTGTAATTAGCAGGTATCACCAATGCTATAGATACTCTAGTGTAGCATGTGTTATATTACTGTAGCTTGGAGCCCTGCTGTGCTGTCATAAGGTGTGTGTGTGTGGTTTTAGACAGGTGTCAGATGTTCACAATAATTTCCAAGTATATTTGATTGCACTGTACAATCAATACTGTTTGATTTTTAATACTGGTATGTAAAATAGTCTGTAGCGTTTTAGTTTATTTTTTAATTAAGTGTGGTGTGAAGAAACTTTTGAACAAACTTTGCATTGGAGCTTTGTAACTGGTCAATTTTTCTTGTTTGGATTTATTTTATTTTACTTTTTTTGTGTTTAATACAAATGAGTGTCTGATTAATATGCATATAATTAATATCAATATAATGTGAGCAACAGTTGTCCTCGGCATTGACCTCTGACCTCTGACGGGCAGGAGCTGCAGCACATGGGCCTGATGCAGCAGCGCGCCCAGAGGGATGCCCGCACCCCCGAGAAGATGAAGAGGAACCAGTCGCTGGTCGCCGACGGCAACCTCAGCCTGGACGAGAAGAAGAGGAAGATCATCAGGTGTCTCCGTCGCCTGGAGAGCATGGGGGTCCTCAGCCCTCCTGACACACACACACAGATCCTGCACATGATAGCCAAGGTACGCACGCACGCGCACACACACACACACACACGCACACACACACACACAGAGATCCTTCACATGACTGAGGTCCTCCCCCTCTCTCCCTCTCCACCCCTACCCCCCCCCCCCCCTTCCCTTCCCTTCCAGGACATCCGTCAGAGGAGGGTGTACCGTCAGCGGCGGGGGGCGGAGCTAGGCAAGCTGAGGCAGAACCTGTCCCGGCTGCATGTCAAGAGCTCCTTCTACAGCGAGCAGGTGGACTACTACACCCAGTACATCACTTCCTGTCTGGACAGCCTGACCGCCAGGTACACACACGTGCGCAAACACACACACACATGCACGCACCGTGCTTAGACGTGCTCATTATGGGAGCATCCACTGTTTTGTGTGTGTGTGTGTGTGTGTGTGTGTGTGTCGGTACAGCAAGGTGACCAATAAGAAAACAGACAGCCGAGGGAAGAAGAAGGCTTTGACCTACAGCGCCTCCCGGCTGCAAGAGAAGGGAGTGCTGCTGGAGATAGAAGACCTGCCCGCCACTCAGTGAGAAGAAACTCACACACATACTCACTCTCACATACTTATCACAGCGTGCGTGTGTGCGTGTTGGTATGCATGCTGGTGCCCACTGTGTCTATACATACTTACACACACACACTGCTCACTCTGGTTCGGTTCTGATCTGTCCTGTGTAACCCTGTCTGCCCCCCCCTCCCCCACCGCAGGTTCAAGAACGTGATCTTTGACATCGTCCCCGGGGCCGAGCGAGGCAGCTTCCAGGTCAGAGCTCGCTTCCTGGGTGTGGAGATGGAGCAGTTCCCCCTCAAGTACCAGGTAGGGCCACAGCCATGACGGCCAACGCTGCCTCCACAGAGGAAGGACTGTCGGCTTGTTACATGATGCTGCAACATGCCTGAGTGCAACGTCCATAACCCCTCCTTCTCCTAATTAGATGAACAGTGTGTTGAATCACAGGTGGAGTGTACACACACCACCCATATAAAGTATATACCCCCCTTATACTGCATATTCCAATATCCAGTCTGCTCATATCGGAATACTTGTCCACGCGTCTGTGTTCTATTCATTCAATATACAGTAGTTAACGACTTAACAATATTGTAGAAGATTCTCACATTTTCTTGGCTTCTCTACTCCTTTCAATTATTTTCCAAGCTGAAATACCCCTTTTATCAGACATTGTACTGTTTTACTTGCTCCATTAAAAAATGTTTTAATAAATACTGAATTGTGATGTTTGTAGGCCTAAATAGAAGAACAGTCTGTAAAACTATGCGTCCGTTATTAGAGAAACAACTTTGTTATTGTGTCTGAACACTCGGTGCTCGAGCCTCTGCCCTCATGAAACCCACCCGAGCCACGCCCGTTTTCAAGCAACTTAAATCAGCATATCGGGTCTACCGTCGTGTTTCGTGGGGGACGCTATATGCCTGTTCACACTAGTGGGTCAAAATTTTGGATTATTCCTTTAGAATATACCATAACTAAATATAATATTGTGTGTGTGTGTGTGCGTGCAGGACCTGCTGCAGCTGCAGTATGAGGGCGTGGCAGTGATGAAGATGTTCGACAAGGCCAAGGTCAATGTCAACCTCCTCATCTTCCTGCTCAACAAGAAGTTCTTCAACAAGTGACCGTTGTCATAGCAACATTTTTGCTTGTGTCCTCAAACGCACTTGCGGGATATGACATGAAACACTGGTCTGAGGCACTGAAACACTATATGATATATATATATTTTACTCACACCGATTTAATCATCGTTATACTACTTTATAATCAAGTGTTTATGATCTTACTATATATATTTTATACGTTTTGGTTTGTGTGTTTCTTGTCTCTTATCAGCACTCCAAAACATCACTATATATGGCCCCAGGTGGCTGGGAACATGTCACTAAATGCTGCCTCTAGTGGCTGGGGCTCTGCATTACACTATCACATGGCGCAAGTTGTTCTAGAGATATCTGGTCACGTAACAGTGAAATCAGATTGTGGTTGCTACTGTAAGCTTTGACTTTTCTTTAAGACTTGACATGAAGGGTGTAGCTGAATTGATTTCGAATATAGTTTTAATTTAATTTTTTTTTAGATGCTCCCATAGAGAACAAGGTCACACGCAGTGGGTGGGTTTTAACCTTTGGTTGTCCAGTTACAGGACTGTCTCTCTGACCAGGGATTACCTCTAGTGTAACCTGACCAGAGATGATGTTATCTCTCTAGTGTAACCTGACCAGAGATATGGTATCTCTCTTTAGTGTAACCTGACCAGAGATAATGTTAGTGTAACCTGACCAGAGATAATGTTATCTCTCTCTAGTGTAACCTGACCATGGATAATATGTTATCTCTCTCTAGTTTAACCTGACCAGAGATGGTATGTTATCTCTCTCTAGTGTAACCTGAACATGGATAATATGTTATCTCTCTCTAGTGTAACCTTACCAGAGATGGTATGTTATCTCTCTCTAGTGTAACCTGAACATGGATAATATGTTATCTATTTCACTAACCATGGATTATTTGTTATATATCTGTCCCATTATACAACTCTTCCTGCTCTGCAATCTGTACTGTAAATATTTGTGTGTCTATATGCTGTTACCTGATATAAAGGTTTCACAGTTGTCTCACAATTGTACATGCTGCCTTAATCTTAGGCCTATTTATGTCTAGTCAACATTATTACCTCTGTCATGGAAATCTGTCTTTAACAATCGCACCTTGAATTCAAGTTTTTTTTTATATATACTCTTTTTACACTAATAAATATTTGAATATTTCTTTTCATTTGAACACGTACTGTTATATGTGGCTTATCTGAAAAAATGTTTCTTATAGCCTAGTGCAAGTTATGAAATTGTTATCTCCCTTAATGTGTGTAATGGGTTAATTTGACCATCGGACATTTTGGATGTAAACCTGTTTTAGTCGAGTTTATAGCTGCAAACTGGCTGTCAGCAAAACCCGAGCTGGATAAGCAGGACTGGCATCGTCAGTTATACTGAAAACAGTGGCACATTAAATCGGCCGATGCTCTTATTCAGGCTGTTAATGGTGCAGTACTCGTCCCCGGCCGCTGGGTGATGTGTTTGAGGTATGTAATTAAATTGCAGGATCAATAAATTAACATATAATTAGTAATACTTGATTAACTGGACTAGTGATATATTGCCATTGATATAATGGCTTTTTGCATTAAAATATTAGTTCGTTTTTGGGACACAAACCGCACCACCATTAACAGCCTATCGCCTATTTAATGTCTACGTCTATCTGCTGTTGTGTGATTCTGTTCTGAAATGTTGAACATTGTAGTCACCGGCCCGTGACACTGGTCGTAGACCCACCGGTGGCCTTTCACAGCTGATAGAGTAGCAATGAACAAACTCCGGTGTGGTACCGTCAGCGCCGGGAGGTCTCTCTCTCTCGCTCCCTCTCTTTCACTCTCTCTCTCTCTTTCTCTCTCCTCCACTTTTCTGCCCTCCTCCTCCTCCTCCTCCTCACACAGAACAACACGAACCTCCGGGAGGCGCGTCCTCGAACCCACCACACCAGCGACCCTTGATTCTCCCGGCCGGACCGCGACCCAGTCCTTGGTTTCAGTCGCTAACGGCGGTCGGTGTCGTCGGCATCGAGAGAGCGGAGTGGATCCGCTATCCGAACCCGGAACCAGCGGGGTGAAGCGGCCAGGTGACGGCGAGCCAGCGGCCGACGTTGGTCGCAGCCTGTGAGACTCGGAACTGTTTGCTGAGCTGGACTGGGACCTCTGGACGGCCCCGGTACCGGGCTGTGCAGGGCAGTGAAGTAACGGTAAGCTACGCGATTCTACCGAGCGCTCTTGCAGGCTAGATAAGCACTCGGGTTCGTGTGTTTAATCGCGAACAGTAAAGTGTTCGTATCGGTGATAGTTTCGAGTGTAAATGTCACGGTGTTGTTTACGTCCTAACGATAAACAACGTCGGTCGCATTGATCCGTCATGCGCCGTCCGGTAACAGTCATTGTCTAATCGCTAGCCCTATGAGGTGAAGCTCGTAAGAACGGGAGAAAAAAAAAAACACGTTAAACGCAGAAACGAAAATTGCCAACCAACATTGTAAAAAACCCAAATCTATTCCTATTGAAAGACACAAAGCGACCTGTTTCGATTAGTAGAACCGGACCGGTACCGTGTGTTTGGGCAGATGTCCCGGTATAATGAAGTGAGAGAAATGCATCAGCCATTAACGTGGCGAAGACGTTCAGACGCCTCCTTGGTTTGCATGCAAATGGCCTCCTGCTCTAACTAGGCCAGGAAGGTTTGTTCTGGACCTGGACCAGCCACTGGCCTAGCAATTGTCCTCTGCTACGTGCTGCTGGTTGGCATATTCCAACGTCATTTTTAAACGTATACACGAACACAGGCGTATTATCAACGGGTCTAGCTGAAGATAAGGCAGATGGTAGAAGTCTGGCTCAGTTGGCTCAGTCAGTTGAACTTGACCTTCATGACTTTAGACAAGGCCTGTTCTTAAGCATGAAGAACTATATTCGCTCCTATTCCCCTTAGTTTTGAACAGAAGTCTTTTTCTCTGCTAACTCACAGGTTGGCATGTTCAACTTGCGTTGGCATTTAGGCTATAACACGGCCATATCATTCTACAAATGTAGTTTGCTGGTCTATTGGTCTACCTGGCTTTCTTATTTAATATGGTAAATGTGCAGTTGTATGCTGGCATACGTTTTTAAAGTTGTAGAGACTTCTTATTGGAACAAAACGGTGTCAGTCTCCAGTCTGTCTGTGTGTCTGTCTAATACAGTCCTCAAGTTTGTGGAAGTGAAGACATCAGTTCTTGTCTGTTGATGGCGCTCCAGCACTGAGCACTAAATTGTAGTTAAATATCAATAATTAATGTGTTAAAATAAAATACTAATTAAATAAAATGAGTTAGGCGGGGTGGGGTTTCAAGCTCTTAGAAAGTGGGAGGAGGCAGTCCAGGGGGTGGAGTCAGGCCCTCAGGTGAGTGTGGTAATTTAATTAATGAGACTCAATTATCACCATAATCACGTGCGTTCGTGTGTACGTGCATGCTGTTCCATGCAGGAACAGACTTGGCTTTGAGCAGTTGAACAGCAGACCACGCATTGCTGTCCAACGGTAGAGCAAGGCATTAAAACACAATCATGGGTTCAGTTCCCTGTGTGTTTACACTCAGCACAACAAACAGCAGCCGGTCGCCGACACCTCCAAAGGGTTGCGGGTTCAAATCCCTGTGCGCCTCAGTGGGCAGAGGAGCTGAACCTCCCTGCTCTACTGTACATCCTGTCCCCTTTCCTTAGGCCACTGCAGAAATTAAATTGATTAGTGGTCAGATCTATAAATAGACAGGCAATGGTTACCCTGGCAACCAGTTGGTAAGTGTTAGCTGATGAAGACCTGGGCAGAGGGTGGAGCTCATAGCGCAGGATGTGTGTGTGTTGTCTGCATACTGCTGTGTGTTGCATCATTGAATAGGCTGTGGCTGGTAAGATGCTTCACGAGATTGATTAGTTAGGTCTGGTAGCCAGACAATAGGCTTGTAGATTGTTTGGTTGGGTCTGGTATCAGACGTCTCCCCCAAACCCCCCTCCTCCCCGGGGCCGCTGCTCAATATTTTAACAAGTCTGAGGAATGCACAGAGGCAGCGCTTAGCTCCGCCCCCTTCTGCCAGTGGCTGAATAATTCACGTCGTCTGCTTTAAATACAGATCTGTTTTAAATATCCCTCTACAGATTATATAGATTGTCTGTGTGCGCCCCCACGTGTCTGTGCGTGTGCATGCATATTGGTACTGTATACAGTATACTGTTGCTATAGCTACTGCTGTATACAGTACTAATACACTGAAGACACATAGCGCTACAATAGCTACTGCTGTATACAGTACTAATACACTGAAGACACATAGCGCTACAATAGTGCTACAATAGCTACTGCTGTATGCTGTACTAATACACTGAAGACACATAGCGCTACAATAGCTACTGCTGTATACTGTACTAATACACTGAAGACACATAGCGCTACAATAGCTACTGCTGTATACAGTACTAATACACTGAAGACACATAGCGCTACAATAGTGCTACAATAGCTACTGCTGTAT
>JAODUH010032218.1:0-22340 GCA_027564835.1 Typhlichthys subterraneus
TATATAATGTCTCTGGTACTTCTCCCATAGAGTTCTATTGAGGACTCTCTAAGTGGTCTGTCTCATCTATATAATGTCTCTGGTACTTCTTATATAGAGTTATATGGACGCCTCCCTATCTACAGTACAGTAATGTCCCTGCCATAACAGCCCAGCTGTATTTCTCCAGCTGCCTGTCATTATGCGGTGACATCGATGTGCCATCAGCGGGAACACCAGTTGTCCCCAGGAGATGACCTGCCATGCAGAGCTAAACACATGATGCCTCATAGGTGACACTTTCATGCCATGGCGACGTGTCACCATAGCAACTGTGGATGATTAGAAATTGTGCACTTGAGCTCATGTTCCCGCCTTCCTCTTAGTGGCTAACTGCCAGTTTAGGTCACGGGGGGAGGGCACAAGGTGGATATGGTTTTAAAGTTTCAGTTCTGTTTACGTCGCTTTGGCCACACCGGGGGTTCCGGTTTTAACAAAAAGAAAATGCACAAAAAATATCTACAATGCAAGTGCGTTTAGGTAGTGTCCAAATGCACGTTAGCTAGTGTAACGGCAGATAAAATGTTCAAAGCTATTGACGCATGGTTCATAAAGGTTGTACTTTATTATTCATGAGTGTGTTTTTGACATAACATACAATAATCCAACCAATCCACTTCCCATAAAAAGCCAGGTGAACCTTAGAGGATTGTTGTGATTATACCGCTTTTGCCAAGTAGTTATAAATTAATATTATCTTCAGAGCAAATGAACCTTAGCCTGGCATTGCCAGACTCATTCGCAAATGGGTATTAGCCTGGAATCTCTCAGTTCATCTTTTGATGATTATTGCTTATTTAAACAACATGGACACTGAAAGAGACAATGACAACTACATTGGTCTGAACCTACTCCTGCAGAGACAGCTTTTATTTGTCATAAAGTCTGGGACACAGCGCTGGCTAGCTGCATCAACACAGGAGATCAAGTCTACTTGACAGGAGAGTTATTTCAATTGATATGCACGGTAACCAATGACATACCTCTGACCAAAACAGACTTTAAAGTTATACTGAGGAGTTTGTTGAGAAACTGAATAACATATGGTAATTGGGCTGCATTTATATAGCGCTTTTATAACCTCAAAGCACTGTAAGAAGCACTGCAAAGCCCTTTACATAGCGTTGTACATAGTAGGGAAGGCAGCATCCAGTTTTTTCAGTCCTGATACCGATACCGGCACTTTGGTATCCGCCAATTCCGAGTACCGATTCGATTCCAGTGTTAAATTAAGTTTTAAGTTAAGTTGCAAAGTAAATGACAGCCAATCTCTATATTAGGACCTAGATGCTTTTTATAAACCTGCTGCTGATAGTGTGGCCTAGGTAGGTTAGACATGGCTGATGCTTGACAGTAGACCTACGCGTGTACATTTACTTAATTTACTGACTGTCCAATTGTCACCGATTGTCACCGATACCGATGTAGCTATTTAAGTCAGTATCGGACCGATTTCCGATCTCAGTATTGTATCGGTGCCGTCCCTAGTACATAGCGATGTACAAAGCGCTGCACATAGATGCAAACATACGTAGTCTGACTGTTTGAATAATATGACTGAGTGTCAATGCTAACAGCAAATAAAGCTCTACTAACCCACCTCCTGATAGTGTTTGTCAAGCTTACAGGGGTATATGCATCAGATGTTCAGCACGAGTTGCTTATGTGACGTAATGGCCAGAAGATAGCCTGACCCTAGCCTGAAACTAGTAAAGGCACATGTCATTATTGGCACCGAGTATACGACCGGGGGTAAGTACAGTAGGAGATGCTTGCTTTGTGTAAACACAGCAAAAGTTTCGGCCAACACGTTTCTTCTGCCAGTCCTCTCTGGTGACAGACACTGTGGTTTGAAGCTGTTTGAAGAATTCATTTTTGTTTTCAGGAGCCTCATACTTGGGCACCAGGCTATAACAGTGAAAGACTAGTGAATAGGAATGTGGCTAAACTATTATATTAGCCTCATCTGCTATAAATTGTACACAGACAATGTTCATACATGACAAAGGCATGAACATTGTTTTTCCATTACCTTTTATGTTTCCCAGCACTGATTGGTAGATAATCAACTCCACACATACATGTGCATCACTGTGATTTAAGCTGGTAGCAAGACATACTTTCTGTCTGACGAGTAGGTTGCTGTGGCAACCTCAATTAGTGCCTTCAACAATACACACCGTTCTAACATCATGAAAAAAATGAAAACATGGATTTAGAGGTGAACACATTTTTATGTTGGATTTATCCTTTTAGTTCGAGACAGGTTCTTGCTCAGTCATTCTTAAAACCCTCAAGAGGAAAATATATATATAGAGACAAGAAAATATGTGGCCAGTAGTTGAGTTGGTGGCAACAGTAAGAGGTGCCTGCTCAAGAATCATTGTCCGATGTGTCGTTAGCTGAAAAAAGGCCCAATCGCACCTTCTAAAGTCCTTGATTGACATGATTTAGAATGAAAAAGGCTTTCCAGATGAAAAAAATGTGAAGCTTGCTAGATCTTGACCGTCTCACCGGAATAAATATTGCTGTAACACCACATTGTTTATACTGTCAAGAACCATGCAGAGCTTGGATATTGAAGTCCTCTTAAAACATGCTAAATCACAGCAGGATATCTATCGTACTGTAGTTTGTGCATTGCAGTTACACAACAAAACATAAGCAAAGTGTGGGGTGTGTTCATTCCGCATGAAAGCTGCCAACATAACATCTGTTTTGAAATGGTTAATTTACTCTAAAGTGTTTGCTGTTTTCTGTTTGCTGTATTCTGTGGCCACGGTAGACCCTAAACAATAAATGTGTTATTTATATTGATAGCTTTCTCCAGTCAAGCTCTACCCCTGCACGTCAACATATGTTCAGTTCTGTAACGCCACGACACATACGTGGTGTGCTGAATGCACCGCCTTCAATAAAATCTAGTTTGATATAGTATGATTTCTTTCTAGTATATACTTATCTAATATATCTAGTGACTTAATTTAAGCAAATGTGGACTTATTTTAATCATTATCAAGTTAATTTAAAGTTTCTAACAGCCAAGGGGTTCTTGAAAAAATGTTGAAGAATGTTGACATTAGGCTATAGTTTTAGATTAACACTTGTTACAGTAGGCCTATATGCTCAGTGGCAGTAAACTAAATATGGATGCTGGTTAGTGCATGTTTAATAGCAGATTAGTTTAGCTATATACTGTATTTATCTTATACTCTACATTCACAACACTGATAAAGAGTGGTGCCAGCTTACAACTGGGCAACTGCTTACAGTTACATCTCTCAATATTTGCTTTTTGGGGGCGATTTGCATATTGTTAGTTTGCACATGTAGGCATTTGCAATGGTTGTGATGTATAAATAATTGGACTACATTTTCTCCTAGTGAAATCATTTCTGTAATAGAAAGAATATCTAGAGGCTAAACATTTAAAGCGTGTAATTTTACCATCAGAAATGTCTCCTTTAGAATGATAATAACCGACACTGCTTCGAACAAAATGGAGAATCTGCTATTACCGGAGAAAAATGAAATACACTGCCATAAATAATAGAAGCATAAGGAGTACATGCTCTTTGGCACAGGCCAAAATGGCATCAGCATGCTTATGTCTGGAACTAACTGTTTGCCTGGCCCAATGTCTTTGATGCCTGCACAATGAAGCCCCACCTGCCTCCACAGCTCCAGACTGCTTAGTTATGATCATCTGGTTGCTGTAAGTGTTGGGCTGACTGTACAGTGTTGTAACCACAGCAGTGGCACAACCAGTGGCTCCACGTCATGTAAGAACATGGACGAGATGCTTGCTTACTTCTTCATATGTATTGGATTAAGAAAAGTGAAATGGACACAAATGCCCACTAGCCTTTTAAATACTATTATCATAAAGGACCTTGCAATGTATACAATGCTAAACTGTTTGGGGAGACAGTTGAATGACATACGTAGGTACAGTATTTAAAATACAAAAGTAATCTTTCAAGCATTTCTCCCATATGTAGAAGACATAGAAGACAATCCCTATCAATTCACAATGCTGATGCAAGATTCACCACAGACTTGAGATATATATATATACAGTATATATATATATATATATATACACATATATACAGTATATATAGTGTGCCCCTGGTCTCATGGTGTAGATACATGTCAGATAGTGTTCTTTCAAAGCTCTGCCTTCGTTAAAACATGTTATAAGTGTATCAGGGGAGTAAACATTGCTCATATTCATATATAAATAATTATACTCTAAATTATAAAATAATATCAGACATATTTTGTTGAGGCTGTAATTTACTGGCATGTTATTGTCTTTCTCTGCTGTTCTAAGTATGCTGAACTAAAGAATCTCAAGGCAGAATGGAATGATTTTGCTCTTTGAGATGCAGTTTGGTAAATGAAACAAAATCTGTGGAACCTGTGTAAAATCTTCATGCACCTGATTGTATCCCCCACACACACCTCATCTTTTAAATGTTGACAACACCCTCTGTGATCAGACACACTAACACACTCACACTAACACTAATGCTTTGTGACACCCTGCATTGATCGACATGGAATAATGTACTGTAGGTGTAGTGTAATGCTTGAGAGGGGGTGAGGACCCAGATGCATGACACGTAGGCAGATGTAAAGTGAAGTTAACAATAAAACATATAGCGGGAACAGGCACTACAATGGACAATCACTGACAAAGGACTGGAGGAAACACAAGGGCTTAAGTACACATGTAGACCAGACAGGAGACAAATTGATTGGACAACAAGAGACGTGATTAACTGAGACACAGGTGGCGCTAACAAGACTAGCAAACATAGGGACTTAAGCTGTTACATGGAAACTTCTCAGCTAATCAGGAGAACAAATGTGTGATGTTGGCAGACGACTTGTTTACTGTGGGCACAAATCAAACAAGTCAGTGAAACTGGACGCTGATTGGTTGGTCGCTCTCAAGCATTTTTGATTAAATGGTTCCGAGAACCGAGACGTAAAGCTTCCATAGTTCTTTATTACGGTCTACATGTGGTCTGCTTCCTGCACTCAAATAGCTCTTAAGACAGACAACACACCCCTCTGTGTTCAGTGGTATGGCCCTGTGAAGGGCATCTGTTATCATACGGGTTCAACAGGACAGATGTTCATCAGAACGTGTTTGCTCCACCGTGAGAGCAAAGAAAATCAGTGTGAGAAGCGAGGGAAATGTGGTTGCAGAACAAATTTTTGCATATCATATCGTAACATATCAGAGAGTTCCCGGAAGGGACACAATGTGGAGCATGGAGAGGGTGGTTTTACCAGCTAATGGACCCCTTCTTCACACCGTCTTCATGATCCATCTCTTCCACATCCTCTACCAGTGACCTCTCCACATCCTAGCCCCGCAATGCTAACCCAAGTTAATCTTAAATAAATAAATAAAAATAAAACATAACTATTCTGCTCTTGCTGTATGCACTTAGCACTTAAGTATTAGGTACTTTACACCAGGAACTTTGTTGTTTGATTTAATGATATATTGACGTGGTAGTAGGCTTGATGACTAAACGCTGTAACTATTCTGATATTATATTGGTTGCTTACAATTGCTGGTGTATGACCTGTCCAACTAATGACACATGTAGTACAAAGCCAAATGCGATAGATGTAACTGCAACTGTATATACTGTAGATATCAAAGAACATCAAGCTTCCATCACCGTTAGTTATTTATAAGCGGGCTGCTTGTGTTGTGCTTTCCCCACTCAGATAGCTCTTTAATCAGCAGTTGCACTTGAGTAGCTCTTTTACGGAGGGACACGTCGCATCATTAAGCGTTTATGGCCCTGTGAAGGGCTTGACCAGACATTATAGAAGAGCCAAAGCACATGTTCTGAGTGGAACTCTATGAGAGAAGTCAGTAACGCCAAAGATGGTGGTTGGAAGAAAGGAGACAACCCTCCAGACAGTTGTGCATATAGAAGTATTACATGTGGGGGAAAAAGTATTTTTAATACTTTTGTTTGGGACAAAGTAACCAAATGTTTAAATCATATCAAATTTCACTGGTGATTTTGTACAAGTTGATATATGTTATATTTGTTTTATTGTTTTGTCCCTGTGACCATTGCATTACCAAGTGATTACTCATAAGTGAGTGTGTGCGTTGCAGGGACGAGGCCATGATGTCCACCTATTTTGAGACAGTGGACGACCTGCTGGCTTCGTTCGGGCCCGCTCGGGACTGCTCGAAGGGCAACGGGGGTTGCAAGAAGAACTTCAAGTGTGTTTCTGACAGACAGCTGGACACTTCAGGCTGTGTGGTATGTGCTAGCTGTGGGCATCTGTCTATACAGTATGTATGCACTCATGTCTTTGCAGGTAAAGTATCGTGGACTCACAGTGTTCCGGACTATATCGGATGTGCAGCGACTTTAAACAAGGATCCAAATAAAACCGATGAAGGAATGGGCAAAAAAACATCAAAATGTATTTTGTAGTGAAATACCAAATACCCAAAATGTAAATGAGTCAATATAAACTACAAAATACAGCAGCCACACAATATATCAAAATCAATTATTGTACTTAAATAATATAGTAATTTTCCAATGGAGCATGACATCACTTCACAAACCTATCAATATGCCTATACAGTATTATATAGCCTAATCCTTCACCTGTAAACTGACTCAGAGGTATAGTCAGTCATTCTGGAGAAATGTTGATATTTGAGTTTGATCAAAACAGAAACACTTCAGCCTTCAATTACATGGGGTGCTCCTTCAGATGCAGCACCCCACACGCCGTACACATCGAACACATTGCAAAGGCTAGGATATTGTTGAGTGTGGACTGCACCACTTTGTGTTACTATTTACAGAGCCAGGACAGTAGAAACAATGGCTTTTTATCAGGCTCCAAGCCTGAATCAGCATATCTTTTTGTTGTGTTGTGCCTTTTGTCCTGCTAGTGTGTGTGTGTGTGTGTGTGTGTGTGTGTGTGTGTGTGTGTATATATATATATATATATATATACACACACACAGTATAGAGTGTATAATGTATATACAGAATACACTCTATACTCTATATACAGCATACTGTATATAGAGTATAGAGTGTACAGTATACTGTATATACAGTGTGTGGCCAGTATATCCTTCATTATTTAAAAGCAACAAAAGTTTACAAGCACGTTAGCACGATTTAACTCATTAAATACCAGTTCAATATTTAACTCCAGCTGACCACAGCAGAGCTAAGGCACCAAGGCAGCACAGCCATGTTGATTTAAACAATAAATCATTTTATACAGTGGCTGGAGCTATTGGAGCTCCCTACAAATTAGGGGGACTTCACGTAGGCGTGCCACAATAATTACTATTGACTCACCGTGTGATATATGGACATGACCTCGATAATATTGCCTGTTGTGTTTACACGCACTTTGCTGACATGAGAAAGTTAGCCGTGTTTTGCTGCATCTGTGCTCTTCCCACACACACACACACGTTTTCTCTGATTCTATCAACAAAATGATTGTGGAATTAATGTCTAAAGATTAGAAATTGATCATAAATGAACTGCTGACTGGACTATACAGGCATTGTGTTCAGAGTTCAAGAATTTAACAGTGTTGCATACACACATTATTATGCTACTACTGTATATTATCATTACCACAATTATTTCTGAGACAATATCTCACCCAAAAGTTGTTTTTACCCTGACAAGCCTAATGGAACACGGCAAACCGGATATCATGTTAGTGGACAAGAGCAGGACGGCAAAAGAAATAGCGGCGTCTGGAACGACAAACAGCGCGCCGTCGAACGTTAAAATATTTAAACTTTTTGCCGTCCTCCGTGATGACAATTACAACCGGATGTTCGTATCTCCCTCACACAAGGAGAGAACATTGACAGCGAGAAGGCAATACTTTAGGTGCAACAACACTAGAGTACTTGATACAATACACAAATAATGACATGAAACATTTGCCACTAAATAATTGTATTAAATATATTTTTTATAAAATTATTTGTAAACAACTTGACATCACCATAGCAACTGCCATTCTGTTGGACTTTTATGCCGTGCTGTCCGAAAAGTGTTTGCCGTCTACCGTCCGCCATGTTCCGCTTGAATGCAGCCTTCACGTGTCATGGTCCCTTTATAGACGCTGCTGTATAGTAAACTGCACACGCACACACACGCACGCACGTCGCACGCACACACACACTATCACTAGTACGGGCGTTTGTAAGCAATTCTTCCGACCCCAAGACATCCAGTGGGAGCTGGAAGGGGAGGGGCTCAGATGTAGACCAATTAAATTGATGGGCCAGCTCGATCACACGGTGACGGACGGGTGGAATCATTAGAGGGTTGGACGGCGACATAACGCCCATGGCCTTTTGGCTGCATGTCACCACACCAATCAAGGGCGTGCACCGATTCTGCAATTTCCTTGTTTGTTTGCCCTGCTACTTCATGTCTGTGTTGACATGGTAATGTGCCCTTACAACAGCTCCCAGTATGTGCTGGCAGGCCATGTGAACAGCACAGGACTCCATAGTGTGTGTGGCAGGGGCCCCCTCCTGGCTGAACACACTCACTGTCGTCCTTATAGACCCATTTACTGCCGACGTCAGGCCGATGTCACAAACTTCTTGCGTAGTCATGCACTCCATCATACTTACATCATACAAAACCGTGCACGCACGCTAATGTACATCATTGTTTGTAAACGTGTCTATTGGACTCCTTAGTGTGTGTGGTGTGGTCTGCACCACTTTGTTTGTGCTCCTATTTACAGAGTCAGGGCTGTGTAGAAACACCAGGTTATTTTTTCAGCTCATGCGCAGACTGGACATCTAGAGCAGACTGTGAGGAGTAAAAGTGTATTGGCAAAATGTGTATTGTCTTACAATCGCTGACTACACCTTTAAGGCGTAATTCCTGCCCATACTTCCGGTTACATAGCCTCCCGCTATGTAACCATGGCAACATCTCCCAATTATTCAACCTCCATTCATTGTTGTAGCCTACTGTATATCCAGAACCAGTTTCCCCATTAAATGCATAGTGGGAATAATTAAGCAACATAATGTAGTATAGCGTGTGTGCGTGTGTGGGAGAGGTGGGGAATACATTTTAGTCCTCTGGCTCCGTTGCTCCTCGTTAACTGTCAAAATCCCGTGAGGCCGACATATGCGGAGTTATACCGGTCCTATTCTGCAGCCACCCTGCTGTTGAAGACTACAGTGCACATACTGTAGGCAAACTGTAAGGACATGTTGGCAGTGTTTGTTTTGCCACATAGAATGCAGCAATTACTGTCATTATCTTTTTCTTTTGTTTTTACTTTGCCAATATCCCAGTTTATCAATCAATTTGGAATAACAGAGATTGCGTCAGAATAATCCTCCACAAACACATTGTTGGTGACGTAGTGTGCACGATTTTCGAAATAAATGTCCTGTTTGTACACTGTAGCGTAGACTGTACATAAAGGGATTGTTCTGGCTTGCCTTGAGGATGAAACATTGACGTCGCTGCAGATAGCATCACTTCTCATATAACTTTCCCCGTAAAAATATACAGAATCTTCAAAACCTTCAATGATGTAATGTCAAGATGATACAGTACATGACTTCTAAAACGTTGTTTGATCGATGCTACACAGCTGCTGTGCAACACACACTTGTTAGCACACGGTATTATCACAGCCAACCGCCTTTAATGGCACGCACACGTGCCTTTGGTTAGCTCTAGCGTTGTCTGGGTGGCTTATACAGGATTACTGAAGGACACTTGAGGAGAAGCCATTCCCCGATAAAAGGATCTGCTTCTGACTGTTTAATGTGGAAACTAATCAGTTTAATGTCCACACTCAGTCTGTCCATGGCCCTTATGTCACACCTCTTTGGAAGTGGACTGGCTGGGTCCAGGGCCATTTTCATTTAGGTAGAGAAGAGTGATTCTGGTTGAACATACTCTAATGTTGGGTGGATGGATGGGTGGATGGATGGATGGATGGTTGGATGGATGGGTGGGTGGATTGATGGATGAATGGATGGATGCATGGATGGATGGATACATTGATGTATGGATGGATGGATGGTTGGGTGGATTGATTGATGGGTGGGTGGATGGGTGGATGGATTGATTGATGGGTGGGTGGATGGATTGATGGATGGGTGGACGGGTGGGTGGATTGATTGATGGGTAGATAGATTGATGGATTGATGTGGGTGGGTGGATTGATAGATTGGTGGATGGGTGGATGGATATGTGGTTGGATAGATGGATGGATGGGTGGGTCAATGGATGGATGAGTGGATGGATGTATTGGTGGGTGGGTGGATGGATGGATGGATGGATGGGTGGATTTGTGGGTGGATGGGTGGTGGATAATGTGGGTTGGTGGATCAATGATATATACTGTATATTGATATATAGGTACTGTATATTTATATATAGACAGACTGACTGACTATGATGAAGGAATCATACTTTACTTCATAAGCAAACAGTCCTGCTCTGAAAATCATTAGGCACTCATTGTTTACCTCCATTTCCTCTACAAAGCTTCTTATTTATCTCTATTTAGTGAAATTAATGACGTGTTGATGTTTATCAGGTCAGTACGATATTTCAAACGTCTTAGATAACAGGCAGCGCCAAGCCTCATTAGTCCCCTAATGTTACAGTGTCTCACAGCTAAATGGCTGCTGTTTACAACTGCGCACAAGGCATTTATTGACATGTTCTCATTTTCAGAGCTGCCACCTTGATGTGGAAACTGTGTATCGCTCCATTATAGGACAAACATCACTTGACTATGACGGTAAAGCAGATGTATGACAAGGCACATTAACCTGTACACTGTCCACAAATAGATGGTAATTGCCAGCAGTTGGTGTTCCCTGATACATCATTAATTTGTTCTCTGACCATAGACTGTTAAAGCAGTACATGCTACATACCTAGAGACACTGCCAGGTCTCCACGCACGCTCCGGAATGAAAAAGGAAAAGGAAATTAACACATGCCTAGGTGCTGTTTCCCTGGATGCATGTATGTCTTCTAATTGACATTAATGTCGCAGTACTTGTAATGTGGCTACATGTTAAGAGTCAAGATGTATATGTCAATGCCATTATACCATAGTGCTTGTGCTCTGTAGTCCTGCAGAAGCATAAGGAAAGCTTTTGTTCTTCTATTGAAAAGTACATTTTTCAAAAGCCGGGAATGTTTTGCTCAGCATGTACTGTAGTGTTTCATTTAGCATTATTGCATTATTAAAGCTTCACTCCTTGACTGTACTACTCACTGAAACCACCATCATGGGGGAGGGGGGAACGACAGCCCTAGGTGCTCTGAGGAGGGGTAGAGAGCGTGTGCACCGCAGCACCGCAAACATTCACGTCCCCTTACACTAAATTATATTCCTTGCTTTTAAACTCCCTGACTCCCAACCTCTGATTGTTTTATATTTTCCCCTGCCAATATAACTGACCTACTTCATATCTGACCACAACAAACCAATTTTATTTGAAACTTTTCACACTTTTCTTTAAATCTTATATGGCTAATATGTGTCACCTTAGTCAAATGTTTTTATATTAGGCTGTGTCTTTGTTTTTGTAATGTAAGATGTCATTGAGGCGTGAAATCATGTATTATTATTATTAATATTATTATGAACGTGAGTTCAACATTTAAGGGCCTGTATTGGTGAACGTTTGTCCCCCTAAGGGGTCCTGGATTAGCATCAGCTCCTCGCCCGAACTTCTGTCAAAGGGGGAAATGAAAAGTGAGTTTCTCTCTGGGGGTCAATCTGGCATTTCATGCGTAGAGGGATTTAAATGTAGTCTGTGGCTGCACCACTTCTGAGTCTGCGTGAGAATGTGCGAGCTGGCGTCTTGGTATATTGTCAGAATAGAGCTGTGAATAGCACATTCTGAAACAAGAAGAGAGTGTTTTCCTTTCTAGCGATGTGTGATGTTAACATGAGTGGAGAATTCCACCCAGTTCCTCACAGATCCACAGAGAAACAGATGTCCAGCACCCGCGTGTTGGACATCTGTTTCTCTGTGTGGATCCTCACGTGTGTGTGTGTGTTTTTTCCATTATGACTGTGCGGAGCTGATCCTATTTCAACAAGCGTTGTCAGAGTGGGCGCTAACTCTCAGTAGGAGCTTAAAGTCCATTATCTGAGTCCATGCCACCATCAGCAATGCAGACCTTCACAATGCCTTTGCTCAAAAGAAAGGACAATTCTCCATCCATCATGAAGCTGAGCTGGGCATGCTGTCGCCATTTATTGTTCCATATACTGTGCTGTGTATATATATTTATTTATTTATTTATTTATTTATGTATTTATTTTTTGCAAGTGCTCCCTGTAATGCCACGTCTGAGCTCGGCAGACGATATGTGATTTATTTTTGCGCGTGTTAATATTTGCTTATAGCCGGAGCCAGGGCTGAGTTATCGGACGGGCAATACGTATATGCCTCCCAGCTGCCATTGCTCCTGTTTCCAGCACTAAACATGCGTGAAGGGTTTAGTGCACTTACTGTACACATGCTTTTATCATCCAGAGGGCGCAAACATTTTGGTGTGAAGTGATAGACGAAGGCTATTAATCAGTTGAAAGTGACGTCTGTTCTACCGATGATCATATGCTGCCTCACTGCTAATGCCTCGTTGGTTCATATTTTATGTGCTTGTTGTTTGAGGACAGGAGAATGTTAGAGGATACATCGCTCCTCCAACACGTTGCACCTGCGTCCTGCCTGAGAATGAAGGTGTCAGCGCCCACAGGGGCAAAGCTTTTCAGTCCTGCATCAGCACGTTCTGTGACCAAGGCCAAGCTCACCTTTAGCAAAGAGCACATTTGTAAACGCAAAGCCAGGCATTGTGTGGAGTCACTGGTCTGTGTAAAGTGCACACAACACGGTACATAAACAAGGAGGGCACCTGCTCATTTTCTTGGCCTCCTTTGGGGGCCTCGCTGTGGGGTGAAGTTCAGCCAGCGTCCAGGCCTGGGCTTGGGTGTCTGTGGCAGGCGGTGTTACGCAGTGGGGCTTCGCAATAGACGGCACGTTGAGGCGTCCTGCCAGAGAATCCATCTTCGTCACGTGTGCGCTGAGAGGAGCAGCAGATGGCAGGATATTAGAAGCGTATCTTTCACGCCTCCGCTCTCCTCCTTGGACTTCTCTGGGCGCATTAACTTGGCCGCGGCGCTGGCAGAGACTTATGGCTTACTCCGGGCTCCGTCGGCCGTCAAACTCCTGCAGCTGTGAGCGTTTCCTGCAGGAGGGCGGCCATTGTTCTCTCCCTCCTCGTCCTCTTCTTCTCAAGGCACGCCAGCCCTCCCTGTTCACGGGGATGTGCGGTGCATGGCAAGTCAAGACGGAGGTGACTCCGATGCTGCCTCTGCATGTGTGTGTGTGCGCGCATGTGCGTGCGTGTGTAAGTGTGTGTGCGTGTGTGTGTGCGTGCGCAAACGGAACCAGAGACTGACGTTCATCCAGTGTTTGTGTGCTCAACCTCAATCTGCTGTAACAACCACATATTGCACGCTATCACGGCATTCCTTTGCCATGTGTATTATATATACATTTATATGGGGCGGGGCAGTGGTGCTGTGAGTAGATCGGGGTGACAGGTGATCCAGAAGTCGCTGGTTCGAACATCGCTAACCTCCTCACTGAGTCGAGGTGCCCCTGAGCAAGACACCTAACCATAAACTGCTCCTGGTGTTCACCTTGCATATATGATGCCACCGTCAGTGTGTGAATGTGTGTGTGTGAATGGGTGAGGCAATACCGTAAAGTGCTTAGAGTGGCCGGAAGGTTGGAAAAGTGCTACATAAACGCAGCCCATTTAGCAAACACACTTTAATAATAATTGTCCACACCTCCACCGCTGACGGTCGAACACAGAACCCAGCGTGTGACGCTATAGCATCTGACGTAATGGGCTTCACACGCAAGCCCAGTGGCACAGCGCCTCCCGGTGGTGGTGGGGATGGTGGTAGTGGTGGGTGCGAAGAGCCCGGTGGGAAGGAACCGCAGCGGATCCATCACTGGTGGCAGTCAGACTGCACATGTCGTTACAATGCCCAGTGTGCTCGTTCCATCTCATGAAATATATAAGACGACAGCACTGCGCAACTGTGTGTGTGTGTGGTGGGTAGTAATAGGGTGTTTGTCTCTACAAGGAACAGACAGTAAGTGTTTATTCAGTGCTTGCTAAGGGGGAATACGGGCTATCACTTGATGCCATAATCATATGTTAATCTGCCGCTTTTAAGGGAGCTCCCCAGTGGACCAGAGCTCTCTGATAAGATCGTGTTGGAGTTTACTGGTGCTGTTTTCATTTCTCTCAGCCTGCGTCTGACCCAACATTAAACAGAGAACGTATTAAACGGCTGGGCCTTTTATTCCCAAGTGAAATACTGCTGGACCCCTTAACGCCCCCCTCCTAATAGTGTAATAAATGCCAACGCACTAGTGCTGGACATAAACTCCAGATTAATATCTGTCTCCTCTGGGTATGGAGTTGGGGGGGGGGGGGGGCTCTTTTATTTGTCATCTACACTATTGGTTGTGCATTTTCTGCTCCTACTCTCTCTCTCTCTCTCTCTCTCTCTGACTGTCTGTCTGTCTGTATCTCTCTAGCTGGGTGTACTGTACATGGACATGTTTTTGTCTTTCCGAATGGAATCCATCCGATTGACGATTTTAGGTTGGCTGTTTACATGGGATGTCTAATCGGTTCTGGTGTTTGCAATCAATCGATTCGAAATAGATGTTAACCGTACATGCATATATTGTACGGCTCCAAATTGAAACGGGTCTTGCTAGCAAAAAGGCTAAAACCGGCTAGTCTGTAGTTGCTGGTATGTCGGGGAGAGTGAGGGCCTTTCCCTACAGATATATTGAGCTTCTTCTATGGAGCATTTTCATTTGGGTCTGATTGGAACATCTCTGTTCCAATCAGAATAAGAGCGTCCATGTAAATGCAACTTTGGTCTCTTTCTAACTGTCTCTGTGTCTCTCTCTAACACATTGCCTTGCGATGGCGTGAACAGTAAAATGTGCTGTGGTGTCAATGCAAACTGATACATGTGCTGCTGTGACTCGAGTGTGTGTCTGTGTGCCGACAAATAATTGTTTGTAGCGTTGATGGCCGACCATCTGTGGAAACCCCAGTGTGTGATGAAACAGACGTATGTGTGTGTGTGTGTGTTCTGCACACAACTCGCGGAAGCAGGAAGGCATAGTGCTGAAGGTGAAACTAAAATGGCTGCCTGGTTCATCCTGGTGTCATTTCACACCAGTGATGAATCAAATGCCTCTCAACACCCAACAGCTGGCTGGAATTGTCCTTGTTTCTCATTTCCCCCTCCCCTCCGGGACATCCCCGGGACCCCCAGCACCACCTGTGGGGTGGGTTTCTTCCAGTGCTCCTGCGGCAGTGAAGCTGTTGTGGGTACTGTGTGACCCGCTGGAGACTGTCAGCATGCCCCACTGCCCTACCCAAACCAGATTAGTATGTCACTCACATTGTTACGTTACATCGTCTGGACCCACCCCCTGCCACAAGGTTTATTGTCAATGTGTAATAGTAATGCCTAGTATTAACGTATGTGTGACAGAGATCGTCCCCCTTGGGGAATCAAACCCTGATCTCCCAAGCAGAGATCTACAAGACAGGCTAAAACCCATGGGCCCTAGCCTGCATCACCAGAGCCTCCTAGGAGGTGCCGGAGAGAGTGAGAATTAACTTCACTGCACAGCTAGCTGCTACCTGCTGGCCATTGTTACACATGAAGTCGACACGCAAGTCGACAAACAGTTATAGTATAACTGTTTGTCGACTTGCTAAATCAATATTGAGTAGGCCTAATGTGGCAGTTATCAGGCAGGAGCACATTTTTGCATAATGCATGTGGTCAAAATATGTGGTTTAAATGACAGATTTTAAATTGAAACATATGTTTACACCCTAAATACACATTATTATTATTATTAATAATAATAATAATAATAAAAATAATAATAATAATTGTAGTAGTATTATTATTGTTATTATTAGTTATTATTTATTGTGGTAATTTTAAATGTCCTTGATACTGTCTTAATTTATTAATAATTAATAATCCACTAAAAGCATTATGTCATATGTGATTAAGCCATTTTAATGTACAGTTTTATATACAATGTCCCGCTCTTAATCCTATCCTATTGCATAATCCTTTACATTATACAATATGGTATATGCAGCTGTTAGACACATCACGTCATCAGTTAGGGAATAATACAGTTGTAACTAATTTAGAGGTTAATAGTTATATTTAAATACGGAATATTTGAGGCATACATTTTAGCGGTTTAACGGTTGGTTAATCTCCTACTGTACATGTGACGGCTGCCTGGGATTTGAATCCACTTTGAGACGTCTGAGGACAGAGGCACTAGAGTCAGCAGCAACACAGGAGTGGCAATCAGTTCTTTAACTCTCCAACACCTGCTATCATGCCATTAATAAAGAAGTCAGCGATTGTAAGCTACAGTAATACACAATGACTATTCAGATACTTTATTCTCACACTCTGCTACGTAAACAGTAACGCTTATGTTGCTATCTCTGTAAATGGAAAAACAAATTGTGCTATATCAGCATTGACTGTGTGTGTCTAAAATTGGGGGGGGGGGGGTCTTCTGAAGGAACAAGGGGAAGGGGAGCTGTTTTTGTTATAATAGAAATCTTTTCTCCAGCATTGCTGACTCCACCTTTTAATTATTGATAATAAGTCGTAACTGTCTTTTTGGACAAACATGAAGTAATGATAGAACAATAATAATTTAATATCGGAATTGACTAATAAAATTACCAAACTCACAGATGCGGTCCTGCCATCTTTGACCATTTCTTTCTAAGATACATTTAGCAATGGCAGTGTACCTACGGGATTTATCCTACTGTAATATGATTAATAAAGATCATGGAATCAGGTGAATCCAATGCCTCTGGGTTGTGGCCCAAAATCATCTTGATGGAGCTGCTAACTCCGTCTATCATTGGGCAAGCCATTCCCAATCTGGAGCTCTCGAAATAACATTTCTCAGGGGGATCTTGTTCAGAAAAGAACTGGCCCTTAACATTGTCCCTGTGCACACCTCAGAGTCCGTAAAACTATTCTTGATCTAAAAATAGCGTTGCTGGAGTACACGCTGATGAGGAATGATGAGGAACTCTGGCTCAAATGAAAGCAGATAAGCTTGTGGCTTGAGAGCAGCTTGGAAAGCACCCACTATCTCAAATAATTACATTACGGTTCAAGTGCTATTAAGGTGCTTTCTATGTTTTCAATCCTTAGTCAACAGACTGCATCGATGGGCTGAAAATAAACCAAGGAAACATAAACCAAATAAGTTTTGTAAGTGATAGCAAAGTAATATGGTGATCTTTGATGGGAGCTGGTGGCAAATTAGAAAGATAAAAATGCTGGTAGTATATTTAGATGGTCAGTTTGAAGTACGATATGGTAGCTCTGGTTTGAAGCTTGAGGTCCTCAAATACTCTGACGAGGTTGAGCTTGTTGTGACAGTCTCAAGCATAGAGGTTCTCCATGATTGTTTGTCAGGGAGCATTTGAAAATGGTTCAGAATATTGTGCCTAAAGTGTTTAGAGACCGTTCCACTTCGTGTTAGCTGCATGTGATTGGCCTGACCCTGCTATATCAGACATCCCAGGTTCTCTTGGAGAAACCCGCTGCAATGATACAAACTGTATTACCCGTTGAACACAAGGAGGGAATCTTTTATTGCATTATCATAAAAATTGTGAGATTACTAATTTTTTTACACGCAAAGCCACAGAATGGCTTGTCAGTGTAAGAAAAAAAAGTTGGAACAATCCCTGCACTCAAAGTGTATGTACTTATTAATGTTCATTCCAAACAAAAAAGTTGTATTTGTTGTGAAAGCAGTAAAAACTGGAGGTGTTAAATATGCTATGTACTGTATATTGTACATCTCTCTACAATAGTGAGCTGAGGTTGTTCAGTCAAATGGTGGGGTTTTGCTATATAAATACTTTAACATTGAGTAAAATATTCAATAACCTACACAATTTATTTATTTATTATTTATTTATGTTCATGAATAGGTTGTATGTGTGTAGAAGATTCCTCTCTTTTTAACCTACAGTTGGGTGTAGGACACACATCTATATTGTACAGTATACTGTATTTCATATATCTTGGTGTGTTTTGTTTAATAGTTCATAGAAAGAATATTGTCTCACGCACCTCATTATATTCGTGCTACATCAGGATAGACTGAGCCCTGCTGCCATGTGGTTCAGGGGAAGGCTTGATCACAAAGCTACTGTATGTATCTCCACCATATTGCAGAACAAAACAGGGTTAACCCCCCCCCCCATCTCATACCCCCATTCCTTGTTCTGCGGGCAGGAATCAATCCCTCGCACTGTGCCTGTGGCTGTTGATTGGTCCGGGACATGGATCCAGCCAGGCTCTCAGTGCAGTGCTGTGCTGCATGCAGCACGGACATAGCGACGCTGTTATTACCCTGCCTGTCAGCCAGCCATGCATGACACAGCACCCACGGGCAAGAACAAACAACTAACAAACACGACGGGAATTCATAGGTTTCCTTGAAAGTAATGCAGCCTCCATCCAGTGTACTCTGTGAAGACGGATTACGCCAGCGTTGTCCCAAGATGCTAGACGGTGAAAGCCCAGCCGTATTCACCATAATACCGCACTAACCGCGCTACGCTCTGTTGCCTTCATACAACATCCTAACAAATACGGGAGCGTTGTTTTTAAACCAGTTACAAAAAATGCAACTTTCCCACTAAGTGGCATACTGTGTTCTTATTATGGAGGACGGCTGGCTCTTCCCTCGTTGCTCAAGTTGAAACTGAGAATGTCCTGGTTGGATGGGGCATCGCCATAGCGATGATGATATAGAGGCATCCTGTTGTCAGGGATTCTGAAGAAAGATTGTCGATATTTTAAAATATTTGATATTTGCCTCTGTCTTGATCAAAACAAAAACACAATGGACCCATGTTGCCCAGTAACCATTTTTTTCCACAGCAGTGGCAGATCGTAAATCCTCGTTAAAAGTCCCCGGAGGTTAGCAGCAAGTACTAAAAGCACCCTAAACATGATATTGTGAATGTGAATGCATTTATTGACCACCAATTACCATAAAGTTACAGTCATGTTTAACGGTTCAAACCTGAAGCTGTTTCTAGCGTCTCCATGAACCACATGACGTCCATTGGGGTAACTCTCTCTTCTCCAAGGCTCTCGGCTGCTCTAAATGAAATGCATCCTGGTGACGTATTGTTAAATCTCTCTCTCTTATTTACCCCCCATCCACCCCCCACCCACCCCAAACACACACACGCACACCGCCCCCCAGTGTCCCGAGGGGCTGAGGCCGATGAAGGACGGCTCCGGTTGCTATGACTACTCCACGGGCACGGACTGCACGGACGGCTTCAACGGCGGCTGTGAGCAGCTGTGCCTGCAGCGGCTGCTGCCCCTGGTGGACGACCCCGGGTACAGCACCGTGCACATGACCTGCGGGTGGGTGTCTGTGTGTGTGTGTGTGTGTGTGTGTGTGTGTGTGCGGCTGTACAGTGTTTTGAGTGTCAGGAAGGTTAGAAAAGCGCTCTATAATACAGTCTATTAACCATTCAATAATTCTCACCGAAGCTTGGAGTCAATGGAAGGTTTGCATGTCTCAGGCTACGAGCAGGTGAACTGTCAAATGTCATGATCGGAAAATAACGGCTTGTAAGTATACAGCGAAGCATTTGTTTAGGTTGCTGCAATGCCGACTACATCACAACAGCCAATACCACATTTCATCTGCAGGAGCCTGCATGTAACCTTTTAGAAGGGATTTATCTTATTGAAATCATGATCTCAGTTCCTACATCTATGCAATCTCTTTTCTAAATGGTTGGGCTTTTGTGGAACCTGCTGTTCGTGAGATATCGATGAGCTACATCTAAGCAATTCAATATGAAGGGAAAGAGGATGAAGACATTGATTGCCGAACTAGAGCTCTGTGAAGGCTTTGTCTAGATCCATAACTTTGTACTGGAGGAAAAAGATAACAAAAAGGTTACAATCATAGTGTAAAGTTAGTATATAAACTTTATTTATAGAGAACCTTTAAAAATAAAAGAAGTACAACATTAGTACAACTAATAAGAACAATTATTGTCAAACACAGCACAAAGTAATGTACATCATGACATAAAAGAAAGACCATAACACCAGTTTGCTAATTAAAAGCTTGCCTACAAATGTGTTTTTTAACCTGCACGTCATGTGCTGACAAATAAGGAATAATAGCAACAATAGCAACAAAAATAAAATGCTTGTGTCACCAACAAAAAATGTATTTGTTAATAACAATTGCATTCATTGTTTTAATCAAATCTAGTGCCCATGCTAAATTGATTTACAGTTAATTAATGATTTAATTAAATAATTAATTCACCCATTCACTAATAACAGTAGAACAGACATCAGATATAGACCACCTAGCATGAACATAACTGCACACGCCATGCCTTGTAACCCTGCTGCGCCCAGATTAGCTCAAGCATGCTGTTTGCTATCTGACTCTGGCAGTTAGCATCACGGGGCCAGCTCCCTATACTGCACATGTCACCAGCGCTAAGTGAGTGATGTCCTGACCGTGCATATCGTCCATCTGTGATTTGCGGAAGTGCTGAATGCACGTTTTGCTTCCCTCGCTGCAGACGAGTGCAGCGTGTTTTAAACATTAAACGGAGTAGCTTGCGTATATATATATTCTGTGTGCTGGTGTTCCTCACTGCTAATGTCATCGCTTTGCATCACTTGGTGTTACACCGCATTTGCTGAGGGAGAACGCAGGAGCGCTTGTTTTGATGCAGCTGCTGCCTCTAATGAAAATATGTCCAAATCGGTTTACCATTTAGAAATGAGATCACATAGAGGTATGAATGGAGATCAGGATTTAGCAGGATCAACAGCGCACCATATCTCCCCCAGGTGTGTGTATGTGCTAACAGCACCCCCTATCTCCCCCCAGGTGTGTGTATGTGCTAACAGCACCCCCTATCTCCCCCCAGGTGTGTGCAGGAGTACAAGCTGGCCCCAGACGCACGCTCCTGCCTCCTGCTGGCGGACAGCTGCGATGGCAGCCGGTGCCCGCGGCCCGACGCCCGCTTCAACCACACCCTGTTTGGGGAGATGCTGCGTGGCCATGACAACCGCACGCAACAGCTTAACATGGGGCTCATCTTCCAGATGACCTTCAGGTACGACGCCCGCTCACCCACCCGCCACTCCGCCTCATGTGCACGTTCGTCACCGCTAGTGCACGGCCTGTACGGGTGTTATGTGCACGTGCACACATATAAGGGTATCCCGACACAACGTGCACTTTCTTTTGCCGTCTTCCGTTAAATAAAGCTGCTATCTTGAACTTCGCAGTTTTTTGTTGTGGCCCCCACCGAACAGTAAGTGGTCCATTGGAAACCAAGCAACATGCGGACCAATGGTGTTGCTAGGGATAAGCTACACCGAGCGCTCCCATTGGTTAAAGGCAGTTCTGATAGTTTCATAATTACCACAAGGTCTATCGCCCAGTAGGATGCAAAGACAAACAAACAACAATCCCCAATAGTGTGTGTCCAGACCTTGTTCACCAGGTGCATTGTGGGTCCAGACCCTGTTCACCAGGTGCATTGTGGGTCCAGACCCTGTTCACCTTGTGGGTCTGGTGACATTGTGGGTCTGGTGACACCAGGCTAGTATAATCATGTAACGTAAAGATCGGTGCATCTCTACATGTATGTATCTCCTCTGGTTGGCCTTTTCCAGGAATATCCCACCTACACACCAATGTACTGTATAAGTCCTATAGAACATAAATAGCAGTGAGACGGTAGCTTGCTCTATTTATAGAACAGGGCTTTGATCCACATGCCATCCACCTCTAAGGTTCTGTTCCTATCGGTGTACATGTGATGCCTTTTGGCTGGCAGCTCTTAACACTTATTGACATATATATTCTTCAGTATGAATATTACAATAACAAGTAGGTTTAAGTGAGTTTCTCTCTCTCTCTCTCTCGACTTCCCCCCCTTCCCTCGCCCCCCTCCCCCTCTCTCTCTATCTCTCTCTCTCCTTTCAACCTCTCTCCTCCTCCCCCCTCTCTCTCTCTCTCTCTCTCTCTCTCTCGGCTTCCA
>JAODUH010032229.1:0-22340 GCA_027564835.1 Typhlichthys subterraneus
GTCTGTTCCATGGGTGCACAGGGCTTCATACGGTCTGTTCCGTGGGTGCACAGCGCTTCATAAGGTCTGTTCCATGGGTGCACAGTGCTTCATACGGTCTGTTCCATGGGTGCACAGCGCTTCATACAGTCTGTTCCATGGGTGCACAGCGATTCATACGGTCTGTTCCATGGGTGCACAGCGCTTCATACGGTCTGTTCCATGGGTGCACAGCGCTTCATACGGTCTGTTCCATGGGTGCACAGCGCTTCATACAGTCTGTTCCATGGGTGCACAGCACTTCATATGGTCTGTTCCATGGGTGCACAGCGCTTCATACAATCTGTGTTGGTGCTTCGCTGTGCGGGGCACTCAGGCTGACTAACGACACCCAGGTCACTGAGTGCTGCCGTGGCAACGATGCAATCTGCAGGAAACAAATAACACAAGCAGCTTGCTTAGCGGCCTGGTTTACGGCCAACATCTGCCTGCTGCTGCTCTGGGTGAGCAGAGAGGTGTTTATCTGGCCTGCACTTGGTGGCTTGCCTCTTGAGAGATGCGCCTGGCGAGCTTGAAAACATTTCTGCCTAATTGTGGTGGAAACGCCATCGATGAGGAGTTCATATTTGCAGGGTTGTTTTTTCTTTTCTGGAAATCATAAACCATGGAGATATTTTTTGTAAGGCTGCGTCCGAACCAAACAATTGTAGAATTGTTTATAAAATCTTAAACATTTTTATAGATGGTCTTTGGTAATTTGTGGGGAAATGTTTTTTTCCTTTGCTCACATAATTTGTGTGTCTGTGTGTGCGTGTGCATGTGTGCGTGTGTGAGAGAACATTTGATGCTATGCTTTAACATAGCCAACATCACAGTAGGCTACTGTCTACAGTTATTGTGTGGTGTTCCCTTGGAAATGGAGTGCATCAGCTGCATTGATCTGAAGAGTATCTGGGACTACATCTTTCAAATGACTTTTACTCGACACAGAGCCTATGTGTTTGAACCCCAGCCCTTCACCTGTCCTCTGGGAGACGGGACACAAAATATCTTTCGACTCAGCTGCCTTTGTCACCTGCTGCAGGTGTTGCGCGTATGTTGCGTCCACTCGTATGCCGTAGAGGATTGGGGAGCTACGATTCTACTGCGGAAAAGCAGGCTCTGAATAAAATAGTACATGCGTGACTATTCTGAGTTATCGCTGCTTTTGAGAGCTTGGATTGACCATTTATCTGCATTATTTGCCCCCAGCGAAGGTTAAAACCAATTTCCCAGCACCAAAGTAAAATTGTGCTACACGGCTGCAGATGGAGGAAAAATGGAAAAAGATGCTTTCAAAAGATTGCGATGGTTAAACACACATCTCATTCTTCCCATCGCTGTGAGACCTTCATTACATCCGTGGGTCGAGTGCCACTTCAGGCGTTGTGGGGGCGTGGCCCTGGTAGACCTTAATGCGCAGCCCGCCTCTGGCACACGGCACGCGCCAGCCATGCGCGCCAGGAGGCCGTCCTCCCACGGCAATTGCAGACGCCACGGCAACAAAAACAACACGGTCATGCGCGCTGGCAGGCGGCCCCGGTGCTAATGGAGTCTGAGTGGCTCTGGTGAGGCTGCATAAAGCATCACCTACGGGCTCATTGTGCTCCAGCCCGCGTGCTAATGCCACCTTGGAGTGCCACTCCAATCACGCCGTTAGCTCGGCCTGGGGGGGACAATGATGTGCGTGCCCGTGCACGTGGAGGACCGCAGCCAACGGTTGGAGGCTAAGTGTGTCGCTGTACACGACATGCATGGAGGGGGGGGGTGGGGGAGTACGCAACATGAATGGAGGGGGGGGAGGGGGGAGTACACAACATGAATGGAGGGGGGAGTACACTGTACACAACATGAATGGGGGGGGGGTTACAGACGGCAGTGAGAATGAGATGAAATGTAGAACTGCTGTTTATTCCACATGACAGACGCTGTAGGCAGTGGGCGTTACCATCGACATACCAGCATAGGCCAATAGGGGGCGACGCGGTCTTCCACCTTATACCTCCCCGCCTGAGTAAAACGATTAGACATCGTTATGCATGACATTTGTGTCAGTGCACACACAGTGTGTGTGTGTGTGTGTGCGCGCGGGGCAGGCGGGAGAGCTTCTTGGCGGCCCCATTTATCATTGACTGCTGCCACACTTTGTCCTTGAGATATGCGTACAGTATGCTAGCTGTCCTGAGACGCCTGTTGTTTTTTGCCTATAAATTGTCACTGAGACGCCCTGAATAAATATTCATTGATGACTGCAATGACCCAACAGAAACCCCACCAAAGTAATGTCACCCAATCACTGGAGATATGTTACATAGATACGTTACATAGATACGTTAGACCAGTGTTATTACAGACACTGGTCTAATATGACTTCTATTCTTCCATCTGCTTCCATGCAACAACAAACAGCACAAAGACGGATATGTAGCAGAGATATAGCTAAAGCACCGTGCATAATACACTGATGCATTATTATAGATTCAGCATAAAAGCAATTTGTTCAATATGGAACGTTCTGAAATGGTGTCCACTCAATATCACAATTGTGGTGTGATCAATTCAGACGTTATTGTTCCATAACACGCCGAAACTAATAAGGCCAACATTAAAGCTACTGTAAAACTTATATTCAACACGAAACACAAAGTGATGGATTCTGGGAAAGGGGGTGTGGTATAGTGCCGTCAATACTATCCTTTTGAGAGATCATAACTATCCTTTTGAGAGAACAAGAGGTATTTACTGCAATGTTTTATTTGCTCAGTAACATTAAGTGAGCTGAAAAGAAAGCAACTTACATTTTCTGGTATTAAAAATAATAAATGTTATTGTTTTGCATGTTGTTTCTCAATGTAGGCTACAGGCGCCTTTTCATACGTCTGTCTAATAATTGGACCTATATATCGCACCTACGCAGTTTCTAATAATAGCCCATATTTAAATTGCATATATATCAGGTCTGGCGACGTCCCTGCTGTACATGAGAGCTTATATTTCCATTTACTTTAATGTTATTCATTTCAAAACATCTCTCCAGTTTCTTCCTTCTGCCGTTGGAGTGGCAGTTTCACATTTTATCACATTTTTGTGCGTACGCACGGTTCCATGTGTGCGTGGCGGACCCACATTCTCCCGTTAGTTTTTTATAGATCACAACCTTTGCGTGGCGTACGCACCTTCGTAGCCCCGTTTTGTGAGTACGCAACATTAATAAATGAGACCCCAGGTGTATCGTCTTCTCCTCAAAGCACATTTAGAAGATTCCGGCATGATCCGTTTCCTGGCTGCCTGGCTGACTGACTGCCTGCCTGCCTGCCTGGCTGCCTGGCTGGCTGACTGCCTGGCTGCCTGGCTGCCTGGCTGCCTGGCTGCCTGGCTGACTGGCTGACTGACTGGCTGCCTGCCTGGCTGCCTGCCTGGCTGACTGCCTGCCTGCCTGGCTGCCTGCCTGCCTGGCTGGCTGACTGCCTGTCTGCCTAGCTGCCTAGCTGCCTGGCTGCCTGGCTGACTGGCTGGCTGACTGCCTGCCTGGCTGCCTGCCTGCCTGGCTGCCTGCCTGCCTGCCTGGCTGCCTGCCTGCCTGCCTGCCTGCCTGCCTGGCTGCCTGGCTCGCTTGCTGCCTGGCTGCCTGCCTGGCTGCTTGCCTGGCTGCCTGGCTGCCTGCCTGGCTCGCTGGCTGCCTGGCTGCCTGCCTGCCTCGCTGGCTGCCTGCCTGCCTGCCTGCCTGCCTGGCTGCTTGGCTGCCTGGCTCGCTGGCTCGCTGGCTGCCTGCCTGCCTGCCTGCCTGCCTGTCTGCCTGGCTGCTTGCCTGCCTGTCTGCCTGTCTGCCTGGCTGCTTGGCTGGCTGCCTGGCTCGCTGGCTGGCTGCCTGGCTCGCTGGCTGCCTGCCTGCCTGCCTGCCTGCCTGCCTGCCTGCCTGCCTGTCTGCCTGGCTGCTTGGCTGCCTGGCTGGCTGACTGGCTGGTTGCCCAGCTACCTTGGACGCTTCTCCCATCCGTGCCTCTCTCTCCAGCGGGAGTCAAGTAGGGCCTGTCTGACATCCAGTGTCTCCTGCCTGCTGTGTGAGGAGAGCTGGCCTGGATATACAGCCTCATAATGCACACGCACTCACACACACGCATAGGCACATGCACGCTCGTGCACACGCGCACACATGCACGCATTCAAGCACGCACACACATGCAGGAGCTCTGGTCTTCCGTGCGCTGTGCGTTGTTATCGGCAACGCACAAACGCAGCAGTTTAAGCTGCCCGTAACTTTCCAGGGAAACAAGAAGCCTCGCTTTAAAAGTGTAACTAATTACTTTCTGCTCCACCAGCTTTGTTACACTCCAGCGTATCAATGAATATTAATATTAGATTAGAGGCTAGGCTAACGGAGACGTACTTTCAACTAGCACGAACAGGCGCACACCACACACGCGCACAAACACACATGGTGATTGCTGCCATGCAAGGTGCAACCAACCACCTGCAGTTAGGGGTTAGGCATCTTGCTCATGGATACTTACAAGTAGGTCAGCCCTGGGGTTCGAACCAACAACCTTCCGGCTGAAAGTCGAACACCCAGCCCACTAGACCATCCTGTGTTCCCCAAACATGTGTCCACACCTGTGTGGTTACGAGCTCACAGGGAGCCCTGGCACCTCTTTTGTAGTCTCCGCCTCTCCCGTTAATCAGCACTACCAGAGACTGACCAGCACCTGTTAGCATGCCAGTGCTATAGATGACCAGCTCTTAGCATTGTTTCTGTTTTACTGATGTCAGTCTTTCCACTGATGCTAACATTAGCATGCCAGCGCTATAGATGACCAGCTCTTAGCATTGTCTCTCAGTTGTACTCATGTCAGTCTGTCCACTGAAGCTAACATTTCCGATAACGTTAACGTTTCCAGGGTTACGCACACTTCACCCCATGCGTTTGCACAGCCTAGTGGTTGAAATGGAGAAGTGCAGCGACATTTCTGCGGGAAACCGACAGATGTTCCTCAACAGTCAAGGACAGATTGAATGAAATAGATGAACATAGTAAGCTCTAGCATAGACACACACACACACAGGAACACACAACGACCCTGCACAAACACTTCCAGCCCTGCGCCAAAATGAAAAGAGTTTCCCAAAGCAAATGTAATTTAAAAGTAATTTAATACAATCCAATTCTGTAGGTAAAATCCACAGCTGTTATGATTGTAATTAAATGAATAGACCACATAAGCTCACCTTCACCATGACAGCCATCAGGCATTATTGGATGACATACTATATGGTGTTATTCCACTTGAGACATTTCAGGACCGTGCCGACTTCTGTTTTGCCAACACATCGAACCTATTCCATTCCAGTGCCTGCCCAATTCCTGGGGCCAGCGATTTGTTATTTGTAATACATTTGCAAAAATTTCAAACAAACGTTTTCTACTTTCTTATTATGGGGTATTGTATGTTGAATGTTGAGGAGAAAAAAAAATATTTTAAGCTATTTTGGAATATAACAAAATGTGTAAAAAGTGAAGCGCTGTGAATACTTTCCGGATGCACTGTAAACAATCATTTTGTGTGCACGCAAATCGTATATTTTCCACATACACCAAACTTTAGTTAGACATTTACACATGGTTGATACATGACCTCGAGACTGTCTTGCCTTGTGATTGGCCAGCCCTGACCTCTAGACTGTCCTGCCTTGTGATTGGCCAGCCCTGACCTCTAGACTGTCTTTCCTCGTGATTGGCCAGCCCTGACCTCTGGACTGTCCTGCCTTGTGATTGGTCAGACCTGACCTCTAGACTGTCCTGCCTTGTGATTGGTCTTTTGCATCAGAATTAAGTGTGTGTCCCTGCACTGGTTCTGCTTTCGCATAAGCGTAGCGGAGAAACAGTTCTGCTATGTTCTATGTTCACCATGGTCTGCTCCATGACCTGGTGTCCATCTGCCCTGGTCTGGAGTGAGCTATAGATACATACATGGATGCACAATGTATCCCTATAGGCCGCTATATACAGTATAGAGTCTATAGAGATACATTATTCATGTTCCACCCGTGACCTATAGCGGCCGTGTTAAAGTGGTAATGTTATTCATCGTAAGATGAAACATGCTACAGCACGTTGAGCGCCTCCTGCTTATTCATTCAAGCGTGACCTTTGGTGTGTGTGCTCATCAATAGCTGTCATGACCCCTTGGCTGCCAGAGAAGTGTTCAATATCCTCGCAAAATGGAAGTTCTGTGCGAGCGTGCGTGTGTGTGTGACTAGCATCACCCATGCTTCATCCCTTAGTTTCAATTAAAGGGCAATCTGAGATTATTTTGCAGCCGTTGGAGAAACAACCTCACCTGAAAAGAGAAGTAGGAACCTTCTCCCCCCCCCACACACACACATACACACTGGAGACCAGCCCACCGCCCCCCCCCACACCTGATAACAAGAGACCAGACACCTCCTCCTCACCTGATAACTCATACAGAGCATGTACATTTCACAGTCTCACTGCCCTGCCCCCCCTCCTGAGAGTTCCCCAGCCCCACCCACGCAGCCATCACACAGTGTTCAAACAGCCAATCAGGATGACTTCCATGTATTGGGGGGCTCTGTATATCCAGTGTCACCATGTCCCTTTAAAGTCGATGCGAGGAGGATCGGCTTAAGCCTACATTTCCCATGAGCCTCGCTGTCATTTGTCACCATGACCTCTGTGCTGCTGTTGAACAGGTGAGCGGCACACTGCTGCCCCAGAACATCTGGCCGTGTGTCGCACACCAGGAACCATTGTTTCGCTGTCAGCTTGTGAGCCAACCTGACCCGGTGGCAAGCGCCCAGAATCACTCTGACAACATCGCCGGCTTTACCGTCACCATGGCTGCAGCACAAATGACACTGATTGGCACGTTGATCCGATCTTCTCCGTAGCGACTTCAAGTGGAATGGCTGTGAGTGACGGTGTTCCAGAACCACACACGGCGTCCTCTGCAGCGCTCCCAAATGTTTCAATTAGCCAGTTTGTTAGCTACGCATCCTCACGTCACACCCACTTTTTGGTGATTTGCTTTTGTCACAAAAAAAAACAAATTGCCAGACGTTGGATATTACATTCTCCATTCAGTTTTATCAGGTACAATATGCCCTGGTGATGAATTGTATTTGATTTATATTTGTGTCTGCTGTGCCTTGGTGTGTTCAACAGTTTAATTAAAGCAGGGAAAAGCCTGAATGCAGACGTAATTGAAGAGTAAATTGAATTATTGTATTTGTTCAGACGCGCTGGCCTGTGGGTGTTTCCTGACAAGCCAGCTCTCAAACATGACCTGCTGTGGCAGAACCTGCGCACGCACGCCACCCGTACACACACACACACACACACACACACACGTGCGCACATTGACATGCACGTAAACAATGTTAATTTCATTGCATCGGTGACACACATTCATTGCACCCCTCTAGGCATATGAAATTAAAGCCTTTCTGTTATTCATTTGATGCACTGCTGTTTAACACATTTACTTTTCTGCCGCTGTGCCATCAAAGAAAGCGGTTGGCGGGGTGAGGGAAACAAATCTAAATTAATTGGCAATTTCATATGCAGATGTGAACAGACGTCGAGATGGGAGCACGGTCTGCAGCTCACTCATGTGAAGTTTATTTTGATTTTTTTTGCTCAAACCAGCCTGTCAGCGCTGGTGAGTACATGTGCCGTGGCTGGTGCCATCCCAGCTACGACCTGGTTAGGCTGTGTCCTGAACGTAATGTCCACGTGTGTTGCCAGGTAGCATAGCTCACGCATTTTGTTTACTTTGCAGCAGTGATATACCACGCAAAATGCAATACTTAATCGATCATAAGATCAGATAAGAAGAAATCTGCCTCACCAATGTTTCTCTGATAACGAGCTGCTACTCCGTGCTCTCTGCTCCACTGCGGGCAGGGCTCACTCCACACACACACACACAGAGCTCAGCGAGGGAGAGTTGTAGAGCTGATGAAAACTACACACGTTAATGGAAGTGCAATTAAAGCCTCACCAGTATAAAGCCAATGAGATTAATCCACGCAAAATACGGACAAACTCCAAATGATGAGAATGACTGCAGCAAAGAGTGATTTTCATAACAACGATGCAAGCGATAAAGCTTAATTAAGACGGTAGATGCTTTTCTACCGCCATATTATATATATTGTCATATCACAGAGCCCTTCCCCATTACACCTTTACACCACCACCACCAGCTTGATACAAGGCCGGATGAATCCATGCTTTCAGGTTGTTTACGCCACATTCTGACCCTACGGACAGCCATCGGGCAACATTTCTCCAATCTTCTATTGTCCAATATGGTGAGCCTCTGCGAGTTGTAGCCTCAGTTTCCTGATCTTAGCTGACCGATGTGGCACACGGTGTGGTCTTCTGCTGCTGTAGCCCATCTGCTTCGGAGCGTTGTGCGTTCAGAGGTGGCGTTCTGCATACCTGGGTTGTGTAACCAGTGGTTATGTGAGTTACTGTTGCCTCTCTATCATCTTGAACCAGTCTGCCCATTCTCCTCTGACCTCTGACATCAACAAGGCCTTTCTGCTCACCGGATATTTTATCTTTTTTGGACCATTATCTGTAAACCCTCGAGATTGTTGTGCGTTAAAATCCCAGTTTCTGAAATACTAAGCCCATCTGGCACCAACAACCATGGTTAAAAGCCACTTAAATACCTTCCCCATTCTGATTCATGGTTTGGACTTCAGCAAGTTGTCTTGGCTAAATCTACATGCCTAAATGCATTGAGTTGCTGTCGTGTGATTGGATGATTAGCTAGATTGATTGGCTATTTGTGTTAAGAAGCAATTGAACAGTACCTAATAAAGTGGCCGGTGAGTATATATTTTACTTTAGAAATCTTTGAATCTAGTTTGATTCCTGTCAGGTTCTACCAGGAGTTGCAGGTCAACCCTGGGCTGTCTGCGGGAGGTGGGCCTCCATTTGTTCCAGGGGAGATTAGCTTCTCTCAGAACTCCAAGGTCAAATTGCTTTCAAAGCGTTAGTCGCAATTACTTTCTTCTGCTAAGACGGAGGAGCATTAAACTCTGACTACTGGGTTAAAGAACTCAAACCTGTCTTTATTGCTCACAATTAATAAAATCCTACCAAAGGGGTTCGATGTGAAAGACCTGCATTTCTGTAGTAGCAATAATGCTAATGTTAGCTCTACCTGGAGACTTCTCAAATTGGTGATATTGCTACTTAATCTTCGGGCAATAAAAAACAATGTAATGTTGGAGAACTCTGTATTGCTTACCTGTGTACCCATGTGACACTGAATGATGGAACACTAGGAATTCCCTCCACTGGGGAATGTTTGCAGTCTGTTTCCTATTGGGTGTAGATCTCGTCTTAATTTAGACATTTCGTTTATTGGTGCAGCCTTTAACAAATCAGCGATGCAGCAAATATTCATACATCTTCATCCAGCTCTACCAATGCTGTTGGAACTTCATTTCCCAACAAATGCTTGACCTCAATGGTATCACATTTAGCCACGCCTACTGGATGCTGATTGGTCCACCGTCCAGGGCGGTGAGTGACCTTATGCGAGCAGCGTTTTCAAACTATAATCAAAGATATTGGTAATAATAGCGAAGAGCACTGTAATGCATTTCAGTGGAAGCAAAACTCCTAAGTGGGCGTGTCACTAACAGCATTCTGCTGTGGAGGCTGACTTAAGCAGCACCTAGAAAGCTAGCTGCATCTACCATGCATGGCCTGAAACAGTCAGTGTACCCCAAAACAGTTTGCTGCAGAAATACCATTGTGGATTCAGATTGATCGTAGGTACTTGAATAGGTTGAAGATAGATAATAAGTATGAACCTTTAGCTTGCTGTCAATGGTGCCGTACCTGTTCAGTATTGTAAGAAAAGCATGTTATTTAGTGCATTTCTAATCTGCTTGAGAAGCATTCTGATGACATTTTAGCAAGTGTAACAAAATAACAAACAAGCAATTATTCTTCTTTAATTAACAATATCACTGTCAATATTTGGAGCTGAATTCCACCCCAACAAACAAATGTGGCTCTTCCAAAGCATCGCTTGTTTGAGATATCTTGGGCTGCAGTGTGTAAATTGTAATCTGATGTTTGCATACTCGATGCGCTACATTTGTTTGTTTCAACGCGTTGGCTTTTAAAAGTTGTTCTTTTTTTAACACTGGGAAAAAGTTTGATGCCAAGATCTCACATCACACTCAGAAATTCAATCAAGATTAGTGTAAGCTCCCCGTAAGCTCCAGTAATTAGTGCTCTTCCAAGCAAGACGAGCATACCATTCAGCTAAATAAGGACTATAGCACCGGGCTCGGAGTAATTGCCTTACTCTATAAATCTCCATTTCTCTCACACTTCATGCACCAGGGTGGGATTGAATACGGATTTTCAACGTCCACGCATTGACACCGCCTGCCTTTCCCCTGACCTTAATGTGCAGGGGAGGGAGGTGGGCGTAGAGAGGGGCGCTGTTACACACACACACACACACACCACACACACCCCCCCCCCCCCCCCCCGCCCCCAGTGCTATTGGTTCCAGATGAGCAAACAGTGCATATATAATGTAAACGCTATTATGTGTCCTGTGCTATCACACATGATTAGCACAAAGAGAACACATAATCCTTGGCAAATATTCCATATAGAGGGTGGGGGGTGTAGTGTAACTGGGGGTAGCAGCACCCCCCCACCCTTCCTCATTCCCCCCCCAGAGTAGCAGTACTTGGGGATCCAGATAAGCTCTTTGTGCCTGACTTATATGACAAGATAAACTCCCAGCATGCACTTCATGCTAGGGCAGCAACAAAGGATGGGAGCTTGCGTCCAGCACAGTACATCTGATTCTGACTGCTCAGCAGAAGAAACCAGATTAAATTAGAAATGTATAACAAATGCGTAGTTTTCATGCAATGCTAGACTAATACAAAGTGACTTTACTGAATTCCCCGGGTCACTTGAGTGATCAAATGGATTAAGCCAGTTAAATGTTGGTACACATTGTGTATATAGAATGTTGAGATACATTGTGTATATCAGAGGTCTTCAACGTTTTTCGGGCCAAGGACCCCTTCACTGATAGAAACATGGCACAAGGACCCCTATGACATATCATCTAAACTATTTTGTTGGTAGGTACACAATACACAGTGTGTATATAGTTGGTACACATTGTGTATATAGTATATATACACATATATACTGTACATTGTGTAAATAGTATGTTGGTACACAATATATAGTATAAACACTGTATATAGTATGCTAGTACACATTATATAGTATATACATTTTGTATAAAGTATGCTTATATTCTGGTGAATTGCCTCAATGCAGCTCTGAAACCTCCTCGGGTATAAAGCTTTGTCCGTCATATCGAGGCAGGCAGGGGACTTGTGGTTGGCTTAGCGTCCTGCATTGTATTTTCTCTTCACTCGTAACAAATCCTTATATAGAGGGGGAGGATTTAGTTCCTTCAATTGTTCGTGTATCATTCAAACTAACCAAGTAAATGACATTGGATCAATATATACATTTTTATTCACTTACCGTATGTTACACAATGCAGCTGTTGTTTTCTGCATGTTGCTTCCAGAATACTAAAAGTAGCCCGACTTTCCTATTACTCAATGTTAAATATATGGAAATATGATGCTTGCCAAAAGGTTGTCAGTACACAAAGCATAGCTATGGATTTATTTTCTTACTCTGAAGCATATTGTGTTTGTCTCCCATTCATCATTTGGGATAAGATTAAGATAAAACTTAGATGTGCCATTTTGTGTTTGTTCCTCAGTGGGCGGAGGACTGCAAATGAAATGTTAATGTACACTGGCCCAGAGGCAGTAAAATGGAAATAGACCTACCAACATGACATACACTCTATCCAATAGCATTCTATGGTGTTGTGGCTTCACAGCATTACACGCTGAACTAGTCAAGGTGCGTGAGAAAAGCCCTCTACTGATAACTGATGATCTACTTAAGTGAAGTTCACATTGTGCAGACAAATCAGTACAATTACTCCACAGATTGCGGCGCAGATAAGAGGCAGCAGCCACTGGCTGATGTGTTCTGCAGCCATTTACTGCTGGCGGCCAGATGGCCGTGCGAGAGCGAGCTGCTGCCGCCTTAGGTTTTATTAGGATGCTGCAGAACAACGGCACTCATTTGTTCTCCTCGGCCCCCGGGCCTGCTCTGCTCCCTGCGGTCGGGCACGCTGCTCTGTCTGTATCTATATGAGTGTCTGAACAAGGTTGAACGACACTGGTGCAGATGGAAAAGTGTCCGTGTTCAGGGTCTGAAATGACTCTGCTTACATGTCAGTTATTTCTGTTACCCTGTTGACCTCTGCTGACCTCTGCTGACCTCACAGTCTTACTGTCAACACTAATTGTACACAAGCCTGTTCCAAGCACACATCACTGATGAGGATATGCATCAACAGCCACAAGCTGCTTGGCTTCAAAGCTAAACCAATCACAGTCCAAATGAATGGAGGATAATGAACTGCTTTATTATTTCCCATATGAAGCTTCTATAAGATGTTTCAGAAAAGTTGGCAACCAATACTCAAATACTTAGCTAACAAATGCTAACGCCAATGCTCCTATTTTCAGCTAATCCTTAAAAGCTAACCCAACGCTAATGTTTTAATACTAAGCTAATGCTAAATATCAATGCTAAGCTAATGCCCCAATGCTAACATGATGCTAACGTTTCAATGCTGACCTAACACTAATGGGGTTTAGGAGCCCGGGCCACCCCACTGCTCTCGCCACAGGCTCATTTAAATGGCTTCCTGTATACACTGCTGTCCGCATGCTCCCTGTGGCTTGGCTTGGGAGCCAGGTAACCTGACATGCCACATGGACTGTTAGACACATGTCCATCTGGGGAGCCGTCCATTGGAATTGTATGAACTTTCAAAAACAATACTTGGCAGTTGATCCAAGTTGAGTTCAACTGTCTGTCATTGCTGTTTAAAATTTGTTTTCAAGACTCTTTCATTGTCGTCACACCTAAACCACACCCGTAGCGATCAGTGTGACGCTGATTAGTCAGTTCAGTTGTCACTCTTCTCGGTAACAAGATGTTTAATCTCTCCAGACAGATTCTCATGGCAAAGACAAACTGAAGCTTGCAAGATCAGGATGGTCTCGGAAGGATAACAGCAAGCTGGCACAAGCGCAGGCTATATGCACAGATGTTCACAGACAAAGTGCCAAAATATGCTATTCCTTGAATGGCCACTTGAGGCAGGCTCCAATAGTGAGTCAGTCATCCCAACAAAAATGTCCATCTTTACAGCAGAAATAAATGTTTACCGCCTGGTCCAAAATAAATTAATAATGATTTTACTCAGAAATCTGCATATTCAACGCATTTCTATAGATTTGACTCTCAAGAAAGTTTTGGAAGTTTTTTGCCATTTTAGAACCGTGTTCTTGGCGTCGACGCCTGTCCGATGCTGGGAACTACGTTCCAATTCTCTGGCGTCTCGCGACTGCAGTGACAATAATGTTTCTATAAAATGTCAGCAATGAAATACAAACTCTGTGCTTGCATCGATTTTACTTGTACCTGTATATTGCTAAAAACTATTGGCCGAATATAAATATGTACATGTATGTATGAAAGATGATATGATCCTATTTGACCCAGTTCCCCTCTTGCTATGCTGTATGCCCATGAGCTGTCATGGATCCTGATATTCTCAAGGCCATCTGATGGCCCTCAGATTCAGTTCCAAACGGTGTTCAGAGCGGGTCTTAGCTTTGGTCTGTGCTGGCACTTCACTTAATTCAACTCATAAATCCACTAGTCATGTTTATTGGGGATTAAAATGGCCCCATTATTCTTGTTCGGGTTAAAGGGTGTAAATCAGATTGAACAAAGTGATGCAGGGCGATGCAATGCCTAATTTATGCTGATGTTGCGCCGTAAACTGTTTATGGAGGCCGTTAGTGATGACCAGGTTTATACCGGCATCTTGGCAGTGATGAACATGCTCAGGAGACCATTTAAGATGGGTGTCAAAAACAAATGGTGACCTCTAACAAGCTGCTTCACAGCTGCATGTCACCGCCAGCAGACTTAGGTGCCCAGATGGCATCCAGCCTGATGATGGGTTTCGGAAGACAACCTCGTTGTCGAGGCCTGGGGCTTTGATTGCACGCCTACTGGCGGGTGAATGGCAACACGAAGCTCCAGCTGCTCAAGAGGCCTTCAGTCATTTTGTTGGTGCTGTTAACCTAATACCAGAAGCTAGCTCGACAGCTTTGCTATGAAGATTAGAGGTTAGCTAGCTAGCTTTGCTGTGAAGACCAGAGCCATGCTAGCTAGCTTTGCTGTGGACCAGAGCCATGCTAGTTAGCTTTCCTGTGAAGACCAGAGCCATGCTCGTTAGCTTTGCTACGAAGACCAGAGGCTAACTAGTTAGCTTTGCTATGAAGACCAGAGCCATGCTAGCTAGCTTGGCCATAAATACCAGAAGCTGACTAGCTAGCTTTGCCAGACCAGAGCCACGCAACCTTGAGATCTTCACAGTCCTATCGAATGTCATAGGTATTCGCCGGTTGCGTGGCTTAGTCATATCGATCGGTAGGCCGTTTCCCCGGGTCTCTTGCTCAGATCCGTACGCACCACAGGTTGGGGTGGGGAGATGGTCTTTGAAGTCAGGGTTTAGCTGACAGGCATCCCAGCTGGATCCATGGCCTTCTCTTATGTCCAACACTAACCCCCATCCCACCCGCCCCCGGCAAACCCACGTCTATTAGAAACTGTGAGCGGTGCACTATTCTTGCTTTTCATGCCTTGATTTCTGGCTCCCTTTCAACTTGCATCACATTCCATTGAAGAGCACCTCCGTGTTGCTCTGTGGAAATCTGCAGAAGTATTTTCACACTTTTCTGAAAATGTTCCCGTTGATCATTATCCTGCCAGAAGACCCATTATACTAATAGAGTCATCAGGTGAGTGTCATCTGCTTAGCATGTATAGTTACATCAACAGTAGCTGTATTTCTGCTTTATACACGACATGCAAACACACATACGTAGTTCTGACACAACACAGGGAAGAGCTTTGTGTTTGTGTTTTGAATTCACCTTTTTTGCTGCATGTCTGTAATGGAAATAAGTGTTTCTGGACGGTGGAAATTACTGTCTCCCTCTTGGTGAATGTGAGCCAAGGCTGCTTACATGTCAACAGATCCTGGTATTTACCTCATTGTGTTTTAGAAAAGCTCTCCTTGAGTGTTCTGTCTTATGATGGGCGGGCAGGCGTGAGTGAATAACCTTGTGCAGCATCTGCAGGTTGATCACGCAGGTTGATCACATGGTTCAACTCCTCAGACCAGAACTGACTGGATTGGAGATAATACGCTTCTGTCCTCCTAGGACTTGGCTCTATCAAGGCTGGATCGACCAACTTAAAGCTGCAAAGGATAGCTACAGTAGCTGTTTTCCCTCAGTGACTGAACACAGCTTATGTGTGTGTGTGTGTGTGCCAGCGTATGTGTTCAGTCCAGTTGCAATACCAGTGGCAATAAAATCTGCTACCGTACCATGCTAGTATATGACACTCTAAGGTTGGTGGTGGTGGTGGTCCAAATCACACACAGAGGTCTTCATAGTCAACCCACAGTGATTGTTGCCAGGGTAACTATACTGTAGACCCCAGCAGGGTACTAGTTAGTAGTTGCACCTGTTACAGGTACTATTCAGTCGACCACAGGGCCATATAAACCCCCCCTCGTCGCCCATCCATCAGCCTCCCCATTCCCCCCATCTTGCACCCCCTACACCCCCTCCTCCGCACCCCCTACACCCCCCCATCCTACCCCAGAGCATACCCTGGCTTGTCGGGGAGTCGAGCTGCTCCTCATTAGCGGAGTAACGGTTGCCCCAGAGGGCCCTGGGACTCCCTCCTGCACTGACCTCCTTCCAGCACCCCGCTCGCATATTGATAAGCCAGCTTTGTGCCGCGTACGCATCAGTCTGAGACTCAGTCTCTTTGACTTGGCTTGCAATCAGCCACGTGCACAATCCTTTGGGCGCTAATTAACACCTATTTTTCCTAATGTCCGCTTTTCTTGCTATCGTTTCAAACGAGCGCTGTATATTTGGAGCGTGTTTCTCAATCGAAGGTAGTCCTGAGAAAATAGGATGAAATACAGTGGAACAGTATATTAGACAGAATAACAAGCCTTGAATATGACTGTAAAGCAGGGATATATTTGCTTTGTGAAACCCTTCCCATTACTCTGCCCCGATCCTATAAACTCTTTGTCTCCTGCTATTGCTTCGTTGAAGTAGAAGCTGTGAAGCACCGTGATATACGGCCTATTCTGCCACTGGGGGCTCGATGGACACGGCACGATATGGTACACACACCCTCCTCAATGTGGGGGACGGATCTTGTGAATGTAACCAGTGTTTCAGAGACGATGTACTCTTTAAACTTTTTGTGTGGTCAGTGTAATTGTTCTTGTAACACATTAGTCTGGTGCTCACGTTTAACTCGTATGCTGCGGTTTTAAACGTTCTTCTTGACCTATGCGTGAATGAACCACCCCACACCAAGACAAATGGACCCTGTGCTGAGTGAGACTTGGTGAGTCTCACTCATTGTAAAGGTCAGCCTGGCGTGCAATCAGCGGGGCGAGCGAGAGGGGTGCCCTGGTTCCCAGACACTCCCCCAAGACTCTCAATCCATCCTTTCTGCCACGGCTCCAGTCGGCCAGCTGTAATCTTGTTTTCGCTGCTAATGTAGATGGTGTGCTGACAAGGCGTGTTGGGATAATGATTCTTTTACACAGGACATGCAAGCTCCCCTGATAAGATGTGATGGCACGCTCGGACCATAATGGCTTACATCCAGGATGTGGTTTGTTTACGGCCGGCACGGTCTTCGCTAGCGGTAACCAGGGAACGCGGGCGGGTCTGGCGTGGTGGATAATACATTTTATTCAGACAGCTGATGCATACATGTATACAGTAAACATGTCCGACACAACATCGTCAGCATTCGTTGGTATTCTTCTCTGATTGGCTGTGGGATAGTACCATTCAAATTCGACAGTTTACTGTGCACTCACTCTATAATGCAGTTTTGTGTTGTGTGTGTGTGTGTGTGTGTGTGTGTGTGTGTGTGTGTGTGTGTGTGTGTGAGTGCTTGCACATTTTTTAATTAGAGAATCTGGGCGCAGCCAGTTCTGGGACATAAGAGTGGTAGAATGCTTCCATGTTTCCACAGTGCCTACACACCCCTAGTGGACACAGTGTGCAGTGCACCTGATCAGCAGGACTAATTAAATATTACTTATTAAATATTATTACATGACGACATGTAATAATATGTGTTATTACAAGTGATGATTGATTCAAAGTTCACTAACTTCACCTTTAACTGCAGTGAAGAAGTCAGTCCCACATCTGTTAGGATTGCAAACAAATGGGGAAACAGAGGGACCCCTGCCATTGAGGACAAATCTGCACGCCGTTTAACAGTGTGGAGAATAACACGCCCACGTCCAGTTAGGAACGGAGTGAACTAAACTGGAGGCCATTTTGGATCAGACTGAAAAACGGGGTGAACTTTCAGCAGCTGGGCTTGGCAGTGTTAGGCCTAGTCATTAAAACGTTTGGTCATGTAATTGCCAAGTCAGTGGCTCATTTATTCTCACTGCTTAATTTGCATATGAAATGATGCTCCTTGTGCTTCTGTAAATACATCGTTTTATTTTATTTCCTTTATGGTTAGCAACTTTTTATTGCAGTCTAATTAGGAATATCCTTGATGATTTCATCTTTGCCAAAGGTCTCTCAAATTTCTAATTAATGTTTGTAGCAGCCAATAATGTAATAACTGCTAATATAATACTAGTTCCATTCTTACTAAAAGTCAATTATGTAATAACTTGTCTTGATGGGTCAGGTTTGTGAAAGAAGTTAAGTGTAACTTTAATGGAAGTCTGAAACACAATAAGTAAAACTTCAACACACTGTGATATAACTATATTATTACAGTATCTGCTCCAATTATAACCCAGCCCACAATGTAATACCTAGTCAATAATTTAAGAACTTATCTACATTATGGGCAACATTTTATTTTGTTGTTGGTTCAATTAAGTTGTTATTCCATTATTGGTAAGTTATTAATTAACATGGTTACATTAAGAACAGAAAATATTATTAGCTATTACATTATTGAGTATATAGTAGTATATAGTATATAACATTATTTACTTTGATTGTGTTATTAGCTGCTACGTAAACAGTGCTGAGCCAGATGTCTTGTCATGGTAAAGTATAGTCAGCTATTGAAAGTGTATAAACTATACACTTTTGTCAAATTTTGTTAATATTTTTTTATTTTACCGTTCTCTGTGCATGTTGAAAACATAATCTGGTGTTTCTACACAGCCCATAAATAGGAACATACACAAAGTGAACACAGCTCACGACAACAAAGCCGTAGAACTATGCTTTGCTCAACAACGCATTTCAACGTTTTGTTCGCAAGAATGACAATACCTTTAAGTTACTTCTAAAATTGCATACACTTAAATGTAGTGGCTTAATTCATGATTTTATAATTGGTTATTATGTTATTAGTATGCTATTATTATGTATAACATTTGTCTTGAAATCAAATTTATGAAAAATACTAAAAACCTAAAATAGTACATAACAATTCACCCGGAGATTTAATGGATTGATGAAGGCAAATAAATGCTTTGATTTTGGGCCATAAATATGTCCTTGCGCTTTCAATGGTGCATAAATTTAGCTCATAATGATAATTTCATGCAAATAACTGTTGCGCTTTTAACGGCAGATTACCTTTTTTTTATTCATGTCTGTTAAAATATTCAATGATAATTCAGCCAGCATCTTGTAGGAACAGAGTGAATGACATAACCTCCTGCACGCTATAGATTTATACACCAGCTAAGGCATTAAATCAACCTGTCATCAATGTGCAAGTCATTTTCTTTCTTTTGAAGGTGAGCAGTCTTTAATCTCCCTGATTGTCAATGCGACAATCAACCCCAGTCAGCTCTTCTTAAGATAAAGAATGTTATGGAAGAGATTTATCAGTTATTAGTCATTTTAGCATGTAAAAGCTGGTCAGTTATTGGTGATTTTAGAATATAAAATATGTATTTTATAAATGCATGTATATGTACATATAAATTGAATTCTGGCATCGCCCACTGTTGACAGCTCAGCGCGGTCTGTTGGATCAGATGTGCATGTTTGTATACTCTGGGTGCACATGCTTCTTGTCTTTGAGGTTTCTACAGCAGAGAAACCTTCATGTCCACATCTGAAAGCAATTGACCTTTGCTTTTCCTTTGTGCCATGCTATTACAGACAACTCAGTGGCTCATTTTAGACAGCAGACTTTTCATGGGGGGACAAGATTGGCAGAAGCAGCCATTCACACCATGCTGTCAAATTAGTTCCTCTGTTTTATGCTCTGGACACAGTACGTGTACGGTTCCAATTTAATGCAATATTGAACCATTTGAGTGTTTAATAGTTTAATATTGCTTTAAAGTTTCTGTGCGTGAATGAAAAAAAAAATGTAGCTTTAGTTACAACATTTTTTGAAGGCTATAAAGTACAGTAACTCTCCCCTGTTCATGGTATAGTCAGTATTTCTGGAGAAAATGTGATATTTAAACTAGGGCTGGACGATATGACCTAAAATCTATCGCTATTAATTGAACATTGTACCTTGATTACGATTAATGAACGATTATTTTGCCTTTGTTTTGCTTTTGTTTAAGTTCTCATGTTGCTTCCATGCAGCTGTACAGACGGGGCAGAGTCACGTGACTACAGACACAGACGTTAACAGAATAGTTTATACCTTTGTAAATATTATTTGTAAAAGCAGGATCATTTAGCTTTGCTAGCAAAGGGCCGAAACAATAAATACTAAAAGCTTCAGGAATCCTAATTATTAGCTTAAAGTTAAATATATTGACAGCCAATAATGTACTTACCCTGCTGTGTTATTAGACGGTAATAGGCCTACTGTGTCAGTGACATCATGCATTTGGAATTGGTGCGTGTTTACCTTAGGGATGTGAGCCATTAGTGGGTTAAACGATTAAACACTGGGATCATTGCTAGTCGGCACCATGAATACTAGTCGGTTAAACATATTATTTTATTGTATTATTTATTTGTATGAGTAGTGGCTCAATCAGTCTCTCCTGCCTTTGTCTGCACATGAAACACGCAAAACAATCTGTCGATGCTGATTACATCTGTCGTCGTGGTTACTATTGTTAGTGAGACTGCAGTGTTTTTCTCAGTAGATAATACTCGTTTATTGCAGTCTTTGGATTATTGCTGTGCCTGGGATTGTCACGATGTCCCCGTGCCCGGGTCCCAACAAAAAAGTATCTGTAAAACACGCTTCACCCTATTTCTGACCAGCTTGATTGAGCAGGATCTTTTTTTATCGACAAAACGACCTGGGAAAATTCCATAGGTTAGAGGTTCCATTTGGATTACTTTTCAGTTAACTGTACAGCCCTAATTTAAACTAATTAAAACATAAACACTCTCTTGCTCCATTATAAGCTCTGCTTCCCACATTGGAAATACATTGCCGAGGCTGGGATAGTGTTGTGTGGTGCGGTCTGCACCACTTTGTGTTCCCATTTACACAGCCAGGGCTGTGTAGAAACACAGCATGCACACGGACTGGGCAGCTAGTGGAGACAAATGTGTATTAGCGCACAATCGCTACTGTGCCACGAGGATCTGCATCGTACCCAAATACAAATGTGCACCGCATGTCAAGGATATCAGTGGAACACAAGGAGGGATTCTGCTTCAGGGGGCGGGCATCCTTGGCCAACACCATGCACATTCTAAGGAGAGGAAAGCCAATACACAAACACTAATATCTGCTATTGTTATGAGTATAGCCGTCCGTCCCAGACAAACTCAACTTGGCCACTTTAAAAGATAAGGGGGCTTTTAAACTGCGAAAATGCTGCTAGGCTTAACAAGCGGGCCAACGTGTGCGAGCGGATTACATTGTGTATTTCTGTTTTATTTATTTTATTTGACCCTTCGCTGTGTAGCTCTCGTTCCTGGCTACAGACATGACAAGCACTGCTGACAGATGCACTGTGTTAGCCACCGCCCATCAGAAAATTGAATCTAAATAAGATTTTCTCTTCAGTACGGGAGGGGGAGTGAGTTGTGTGTTATACATGGGCCAGCCCTGCTACTGCCTCCCTAATTAAAGCACAGCGTAGTCTCTGTGAGTCTCTCTGAGCTGGCCTCATCTGTTTTCCCAAGACCCTTCTGTGTCCACACAAACAAAGACATCAATGAGAGCAGCTCTGCATTCATGCTGCGTTATATCACATTCAGTGTGAAGGAGGGCGGCTGGGATTGAGCCTTGTTCCAGTGACCAGGCTCTTATTGACGAGCCGGGCTCTCAGACAGGTGAAATGACACCTGGGTTTATTTGCCTTCCCGCTAATTGATTTTACATTGACCTTGGTTAGCGAGAGTGATCTACTTCTGTAGTCGGACTCGGGCTCCGGTTTAACAAGCACTTATCGGATGCCACTGAATTGTTTAATACCGCTTTCAGTAGAACCAGTGCTGCAGAGCGTGGAGGGGCAGTGATCGGTCTCCCGGGAGCTGTGTTGCGTGTCAGGCCGTCTTATTCTCTCAGTGTCAGCGTCTGGGAGAAAGGGTGTTTTGTCTGCGGGTCCACAGTCTGCTGAGCTGGGTGAGGTGGAGAACAGCTCCCCCACAGTAAACAGTCCATTGGTGTCAACAGTGTTTGTGTTTGTAAGCAGGTGATATTAGACTATTACATCTGATGCCTACACATTGTGTATTGTAGCCTAACACATTCACATGTAGGCCACAGCGTTTAGATGTTTTTATACAGTGATTTACAATTGGTACATTAGTGAAAATATGTTACAATGAATATGTTGTTATAATAAAAATAATAATAATACATATTTTTTTGGGACGCATTTATAAACCCTCATGGACATCTTACATTGCAAATACATAGATTTAAAACAGTTGGCTGAAATATACATACTATAGTGATAAACATTTGATCTGAGAAATATATATATAATAAATAAAATAACCTTGAAGAGGTGAGTTTTGAGGAGTTTAGCAAACGAGGTGACCGTGGTGGCATGTCGTATGTGCAGGGGAAGTGCGTTCCAGAGTCTGGGGGCAGAGCAGCTGAAGGCCTGAGCCCCCATGGTGGAGAGGTGGAA
>JAODUH010032240.1:0-13135 GCA_027564835.1 Typhlichthys subterraneus
GGGGGGGGGGGGACGGAGCTTCTGAGGGAGCACCCCCTACAACAGTATGGCATGCAACTGTTTCAGCTGAGTTCAAATATCAACAAGCTTTGTACAGAATGACACAAATATGCTGCACCTTTACGTCCACAGCAGTAGGCAAACAGAGGAATATGGAGAAGCCTTGGTTTGATCACTCTCATAGGTTTGTTCCAGAGCCATGGAAATAACAGAGTTATGCCAGTGGAAGTTTGAAATTGTCAACGGTCACATGGTTCATGGAGAGGCAAAACTTATGGCAAAACTATTTCCGGAAGTGCTTGGTCGGCATTTTGAATATACTGTATATATATATACAGATGTATAACTTATTTTTTGGTAATAATTAGTCAATAAAATCACCAATTTACATTTAAAATAGAATGTATAGGGTGATTTTTCTGTAAGGATATTTGGCTGTTTTAATGTTTACCTTTTCCATGCACCACAATTTACTTTTTGATTGAGTGGTGTGTGTGTGTGCGTGTGCGTGTGTGTGCGTGTGTATGCGTGCGTGTGTGTATGTGAGTGTGTGAGTGTGTGAGAGCCACAGAACAGAGTGTCTCAGAATGGTTTGAGTGTCTTTCAATGCCTCTATGAGCCCCAGGCACAGCTATTCTGCAGGTCTGGAGTCAGCGCTGGCAGAGCTCTGATGGTGATGGCGAGCCCCACCTCGTTCTGATAAAGTGGCGGTGGACTGTGACCGTTTGGCATTGGCCGTCTATTTCAGAGAGGTCACACAGCAGCACCAGGAAGCAGCACGATGCTGTGTGAGAATCACCTGGAGGGTTTAATGAACCTCTCAGTGAATCTTCCAGACGTGTCACCTGACGCATTTTGGAAAACTTTGGTCCTTGAATGTGGAATAATTAGTTTGGTGTTGAAAAGCTAATGATTTAAAAAAAAAAATCAATCTTTAATATAAATGTTAAGTAGTTGTAGTCACAAATTATAATTCAAGAATATGGGTCTGTTACACCAACTAACTGTATTGGGGAGAGCCAGCAATGTCTTAGAATCAAAAAATGCCTTGCACAAGGCCCATAATACATTAATATCATGCTAACACGTAATTAAACACTCATTTGTGTGCACTCATGTTTACAAAGTTATTTGTGAAGCCCATCCTGTTCATTATTTATTAAATATGAATTTCTTAAAAACTTGATGATGAGTCATTATCTAGTGAATTAGTCAATGACTGCTTAAAAATTACCAAAATATCAAAGATGTCATGCTCTTCCTGAAATAACCTCAACACTCCCGATAATAAAACACCAAATCATATCTTTATAAATTTATTGAAATGGTTGTTACATGACAGAGAACATGACAGACAGACACAGTAAACAAAGACCCGTGCATAGGTCACAGACTGTGCCTTGCCAACAATGCCAAACATTGCATACGGTAGCAGAATCCTGATTGAAAATAGACGGCATATGTGGCAGTGTAACAACAGGCAGGATTCTAGCAATGTCCAGAAGAATGTAGACTGTTTTTCTTTTAAATTTGGTACCAGGAGCAAGTTCGCAATGACTGAGATGCACTTATATTCATCTGTCATCCAATTGAAACAGACAAACTGCATGTACAGTATGTACTGTAACTGTATGGGAAAATAAAGCTGAAATAAGCAATTTTACATTGCCAGCACAGGTTAATTTTAATGTTATCTACAGTATCATGCAGCCTTCCTTCAACCATGCAACATTTTCCCACAATGAAGCAAAATGTCACCCGGCAATGTAATCTAACACACCACAATATGATGGAAGCTGTCGATATGATGACGCTTTTAAGAGCTGATTTTCTCTCACCTGATTTCCCTCTGCACCCAGAAAATAACGTGTGTCTTTAAAAATCCACAATGCGTCAGCACTGCAATAATGGCTTTTGCCTCACATATGTAAATCTCTGAAGCATTAAAAATGGCTATCATTGTAATCAAATTATCATTTATCCAGTCATAATTTATGTATAACTGTAAGAAACACTTAATTCAATGTAAAATAATAATAATAATAATAATAATAATAATAATAATAATAAATTTAACTGATGTTGAAATGCACAATGTGGGTTCTTGTAAAATCATTTCTATACTGTGAATCATTTTGAATAAAATTAAGGTTTTACCCCCAGCCACTGCATACACAACTTGGTGGTATATGATATATACAATGTAGTATGCAGTGAGCTATTCAACTTTATTACTTTTTTAAATTATTAGCCTCCGCACAAATGACCTTTTCCTACAAAATATGCTTCATTTGAGTGGAACATCTTGTATATCATTCTTTTTACTTCTGGTCTCCATTCATATATGTAACTTCTATATAAAAAGAAAATTGGTCTCTTGTAGTGTCTTCAAAAATGTTAAAATTACAAAGAGAAATGAAGTTGTTAAAATTGTCAGTCCATTCTCTACCCTGATGTTGTTTTAGTCACTAAGGAGAATTAACCCCATCCCCCATTCACAAGACAATCTTTTCATCAACTTAGAACTGTAAATAATCTTCCTATAGGACCTATTGTATGCTTTACACAGTACAGTAGCACCTTTCACATGCCTGATGCCTGAAAACGTGATTAAAGGGATTTTCTCTTTACTTGGCAGTTTTTACTGTAGTCCTAAAGAAAATGAGGTATGCCTCTCAGCCAGAACACTCATTTGAATGTGAACTTAAAAATTAATTTAAAAGAGAAATTGTGAAATGTCATATACGGCCATACACCACAGCATACACAATGGTATCATATCATTATGATTTGCTGTTAATTTGTAGGAAGAAAGGGATTAGCTGCCATAATAACTTGCTATAACAACTGGCAGGTATTTTCCATACACACACACCGTGTACAAGTACAAAATTATTAATTTGCAGCCCTTGCCATTTGTTGATATATGTTTCTTTTTCACACTTAAAGCACACTGTTTGACAGTCATGCATGCTAAATATTCTTAGCTTGTGGCACAGGGAGGAATAAAAGTGAGTTATTAAATTATCTAGCTAGGAAGATATGTTTTTGTTCTAATGTACACTATGCCTAAGTGCTGCAAGTAAGAACATGAATCACAAGTTAAAATATAGAACCTTTAACAACACCTAAATACTCCATAAGAGCTTTTTTTCTGGAGATGAACATAGCCTATGTATGATTATACTCCTTGCATTTGGCATGAGTAAACACTAATTATTCATTAATTGAGCTGTTTTTATATAGAAACTTAAGGTGAGCAGTTTATATTGACAGTCAAATAAAAAAGCATGTTTGTATTTGTCCACAAACCAGCATTAATTTCACTTGACCACCTGTCCTATCATTGGACAGCGCCAAGTAGATCAACACTAAAGATTCACCCTGTGTCCTGTTCAGCTAAAGCGAGAGTGAAGGCCTATTCTCTCCCAAGTCATACAGTTAGTGTCTTCACAGGCAGGTACCCAAGCAAAGAAATTCTCACTCTTCACAGCGAAGACCATTACCCCGTACCCCAAAAGATACTACTGTAGAAACAGCATTATGCTATCATGCAGAGTGACTAATGCATGTTAGCATAATGTTAAAATTAATACTGGATTGCTTGATGCTCTGCGTAGGGGTGTTCAAGTGGGGGCATGTTACGTACAGTACAGTAGCTACATACAGTAGCTTCCAATGTTGTCAGTTTGAATATATTCCAGTACAGAACTACCTTACATACAAGTGGCAAAACACGCTATTTCAAGGCTGAAGATGTGAAACAATGCAAGCCTTAATGAAGCATTCCAGAATGCTGACAATGAAAAGATGTGGCTCTTTTCATTTAGCTGGGAGATTGTACTGTAAGTGATTTGCATGCACCTCGATATTCTGCAAATAGTGTGAATGAAAGATATTATGGCATGGTTAATAATTGTTTCCTTTTTTTATGATACACAGTAATAAAATATACTTTGTCTATTTAGAAGCTGACGGAAGGTTGGGATTATTGGATGTTAGCGATTAATAGGATACACTTGAACACGAGCAGTCAGGCCAGAACCACGGTGAGGTAGACACACCCAACAGAAAGGCGTATTGTATAAACACAAAAGCGAAGCAGTTACATTTCTCTGACCAAACCCTGCAGACCTGCTGAATACATCTCGTTGGTACAGGTGCTGTTGACGGCTAGTTAGCGTGGAGGTATACAACACGTTGAAAGTGATCATTGCACTTCCGAACACACACGTTTGACAAATACTGGAGGTTAAAGTTGAATTCTGTAATTCTGTATTGTATTGTAATTCTGTAATTCAAACAGGTCTCTCTTTTAATCTAGTTGTGTTCATATCGACAACTCCTATGTTAATCTGTTTGAGGAATATTACATTCTAGGTTGTAACCCTCATTTAAATGTGCAGATATTAGTGCATCTTATGGCAGGGAAAGAAAGATTGCACACACAGCTTGTAATTGTCCATTTCTGTACAGGGAGGCACTTTGATAAATCCTATGAGATGGGGGTTAAAGGCACTAGAAAATATTTTGAAATCTTATTTGAAAATTGTTCAATAATATTATTTTCTATACTGTATATATATTTTGAAACCATAAACACTCTGAAATCAAATGCAAAATGGAGTCACACTTCACATGATATTCAGATCCCAAGTTTTGGGAAGGTCCATGCAATCAATTATTATCAAAATCTAAATTAATGATAGATTTTCTTTTTAATATTACCTTTTTTTTAAAGGAATTTGATGTCTCCTTGTTATGTTTTGAATATTTGTTTTGTCTATTATTTTTACAGTTGTTCTGTCATGCACCACCCTGTCCTTAGCTTGACATTGACGAGGCCAATCATCCACAGTTCTTAAGGTCCTTCCATAACCGCAAGCAATTTAATACTGACGTCATGCGTTGAGTACATTAGGATACATAGTACCACAGCTAATTAGGCCATAATGCTTAATATTTTGACATGCCATGTTCAAAAAAGTGTTCCTGTTTCCGTAGGGGTATTTTTACATTCAGCACTTCAATGCTCCTAAATAATTATTATATAAATAAATAATTCCCAACTCAAAATACAAAATAAAATAAAAAACAGTGCACTTTTGGTTTAAGGAAATGTATGAGAAAATAAAATCTCAACAGCCAACATGAGAAGACAAACGGACAGGGGTAAGAAAATAATAAAAATTAGGTAATGTCTCGCACATGCCAATATAAAAGATCTTCAGCATGCGTAACCCGAGTGTGATATAAAGTTGCGCTGCATGGCATCATACAGGAAACGCACGGCCTTTAGCAGCCGTGCAGATGTCCTCCACAAGAGAACCTCCTCAGTCACCATTTCGTGAAAAAGGCCCAGCACCCTTATTATCTTAATTCTGTTAAGGTGCCTTGGGAAGATCGCTGCTCGACGTCTGCCATGGATCTCATGTGCAAGGCAGTGCTGACGTTTTCCCCTGTAGTTAATCCACGCAAAACATTCTCCCCAATGTAAAACTCCTTTCTGCAAGTCATACAATCTGAAAGTGGCTTAAGTTTGTTGATGTTTGCAAAAACACGTCTCTCGTCTCTATTGAAGATTAGAAGTTCCACTTTAAAGTCGATGAAATATTTACGCTAAAAGCCAACCCTAATTCATTTAATAATTTTGCTTTGAACGTCCTCCTTTTTGCATGTTGTTGTTGTTGTAATGTAATAAAGCAATGCAAAAAATGCATCGATGACCATATTCAAGCACTATTCTACAGTATTTACAGTGGCGATGTATTGTCACCTGAGGTCCCCGCCCAGAGGACGCCCAAAGCTCACACGTCAGTCAGCATCTTCCCCTTATTGACACAATTCTGGGTGGGCACTGTGCAGTTGGCAGTTCTGAGATTTGCCTCCCTAAAGTTATCAATGCTGTTGTTGATGTCCTCGTCTATCTCCATGTACTCGGACTTGCTCATGATGGACGAGCTGCGGCGACTGGAGTTGGTGTCTGAGGCCAGGTTTTGGTTGCTGACGTTCAGGAGCTGTGCCTGCTCCTCCCCCTCAGTCTCCCGGTGGTAGAAATAGTTGAAGTTGGACACAATCACCGGCACCGGCAGCGCAATAGTCAACACTCCGGCAATGGCACACAGAGAGCCCACAATCTTGCCGCCGATGGTCACGGGGTACATGTCCCCGTATCCCACGGTCGTCATGGACACCACAGCCCACCAGAAAGCGTCGGGGATGCTTGTGAAGAAGGAGCCCTTCTCCTCGGCCTCGGCGAAGTACACCGCGCTGGAGAACAAGATGACGCCGATGAACAGGAAGAAAATGAGCAGCCCCAGCTCGCGCATGCTCGCCTTCAGAGTTTGCCCTAATATCTGAAGGCCCTTGGAGTGTCTGGACAGTTTGAAGATCCTGAACACTCTTACGAGACGAATAACCCTGAGGATAGCCAAAGATGTGGCCTGCTCCCCTCCTCCCTTCCCCTCCTTGTTGTCTTGGTCATCCGCCAGCTCTGTGCCCAGTGTGATGAAATAGGGGATAATGGCCACAATATCAATAGTGTTCATCATGTTCTTAAAGAATGCTGCTTTGCTGGGGCAGGCGAAAAATCGAACTATTAGCTCAAAAGAAAACCAGATTATGCACAGGGTCTCCACGACAAAGAAGGGGTCTGTGAGAATATTTGGTTTGTAGTATACAGTGATGTTGCCCACTGTGCGAAAGCGGTCTCTGGGGTCCTCTTTCAGATCAGGTAATGTCTCCAAACAAAATATAACGATGGAAATGAGAATAACCATCACAGAAACTATTGCGATTCCCCGCGCCGGGCCCGAGCTTTCCGGATGCTCGAACAGAAGCCAGATTTGCCGTTGGAACTCTTTCTCCGGCAAGGGCCGTTCTTCCTCTCTTATGAACCCCTCGTCCTCCCGGAACTTCTCCATCGCCTCCGCTCCGAGTTCGTAAAACTTGATCTCCTCTGAGAACATATCCAACGGCACGTTGACCGGCCTCCTCAGCCGCCCCCCCGACTGGTAGTAATACAGGATGGCGTCAAAACTGGGGCGGTTCCGATCAAAGAAATACTCGTTCCTCAGTGGGTCGAAGTAGCGCATCCTTTTCTTGGGGTTGCCGAGGAGTGTCTCAGGGAACTGGGCGAGCGTCTTCAGCTGCGTCTCGAAGCGGAGCCCCGAAATGTTGATTACCACCCGCTCGCAGCAGTCATGGTCATCGTGGTCGGGTGGGTAGGTGTCCTGTGGATGCCCCGGCAGAGTCGAAGTCTCATCCATGTTATCTCCGGCCACAACTGTCATCCTTGCGGTTGGGCTCACCACAGTCCTGGAGTTAAGCTGGTCCTCTCAGCCTGCTCTAACAGACATCCAGTAAGTAGACTACTGACCCCCTCTTACTGAAGCCAGCACTCCTGCAGGAGCTTGCGGGCTTGCAGGCTCAGTGTGGCTCCCTCACCATTCCCGTCAAGCTGACCATCGCTTCCTTCCCCGAGAAATACCCCTCCCAGGCCTATCACCTGGTTGGACACAAAAAAGGTGATCAAAGGCTGTTATTAAAGCTATACATAACTGACCAGTCTATCGAGTAGGCCTAATGCCCTCCATATCAGCCTATATTGCCAGACATGGTGGAGCACACACAAAAAAGACAATCCAATACAAATTGACATTTTGTCCACCATGCGGATGAGTATAGTTAGAGAATGTACAGTGTGATATTTTTTTTCCCGCATACATCAGTATTCAAGTTTGCAGTCCGACTGCCCACCCTCTCTGCGCACACCATCCGCATTTTCCCCACATAGCTGTAATCTATTTCCAACATACAATGAGCTAAGCGCGCACGAGTTCCGGACAGCAACTATACATTCACACAAATAACGTTTGTTTAAGTAATCAATATAACAACAACAAAAATACACAACAAACAAAAAGAATGGAAAACAATACATTAAAAAATGTACCTGAGGTAGGATGCGCAAGAAACGTCCGCCAGCCACCAAAGCAGTTACTGCGCGCTTCCAGGTTTAATTTTTATTTTTTATTTTTGGGGGGAGGGGTGGGGGGGGTATCCCTTGCTCTGAACAGTACGAACTGGTGAAATATGGATATACTTATGTTGTCTTCCTCCACAGAATTCTCTTGGTGTGTGTGTTCAAAGTCAATCGGGAGGTATCGGCGAGTTTCGAGCCCCCATTGAGAAAATCTCTTGACAGGCAGTTTAAAATCATGCTGGACGAAACGGGACTAACCGAGTAAAAACAAATCGAATACGGTAGGAGCTTCACTTCTCTCACGCCCGTGCACGCGGATTGCGTACCAGCAGGCGACGAGCACTACGATGGCGCGAACGAGCGAGCCGAACACATCACGGGCACGGCGAGGGAGCCCGAGCCAATTCTCGCTGCAGCATCAGCAGAAACCGAGGGGCTCTCCCTTTTGGTGCAGTAAGCGCGACGTGGACGTCCCAAGACGCACCGGCAGCGCGCGTACTCGCTTAGTGCTGAGGGAGAGAGGGTGAGAGAGAGAGAGCCATTGGGGAAAAAGACGGTTCTTCAATCACTGGGCGCCAGTGAGAATGTGTGTGCGATTGGGTGTATGCTTATTTGGAGGCATATTGCAGGAGTTGATGTGGAATCTGAAGGGGTGGCAGCAAGACAGAGTGAGCAGTGTGGGGTGGGCGGGGAGGGGGTAGGGGGTGGTGTTGCGGGGAGGGGGTTGGTTCGACGCAATGCAGACAGACTAAAAAACGGCTCCACTAGTGCTCTCCTTACCACAAAAACAACCGGTGAGGTGCGCAGGACACCTCTGCCGTACTGCGGCTGTATAGTAGACGAGATGGATGTTTCTATGTAGAGGTCTATATACTGAATAGGCTACATAATTAATTAGTGTCTATAGAAAAATATATTATAGGCCTAGCATACTAATGACGATGGGATAGTGGATATGTATTTATTAGATATAAACAGACATATCCAGACTGCTGCAATGTGTTATGTAACGTAAAAGGCAGTTGAATGTATTCAACTGTATGTTAGCTCTGCCCACGTTTAGCACTGTTATACATTAGTCACCTATTGTTTTTGCATTTTATTAATAGGTTATATCTCAGCTATGGGTTACAGTATAGCTCAATTAGCCATTGCACATTCAGTATGTACTATTGACATACATTTCCATACTTAAGTAATTCATTTGTGTAAAATGGTTAAAATACAGCCTTCATTTGAAAATGTTTAGTCTGAAATGATGAGTTTGTAATTAACCAGATAATCAGATGAGCAGCATCTGTTTAAACTTAAACTCATTCTACTGGTATTGGATATGATCTCTGCCCATATAAAACATGTGGATACATTTGCTATTTCATGAAACTTTGAATATAGATTTTGAAAAACAAAACAAAATGCAGATACAGTAAGCTGCATGGTTATGGGAGTCTGGGAAATCCTATTCTTCCGCTTCACAATAGAGCAGGTTACATTTCATCTAAGAGGTTATGTGAAAAATTAGAATATCCGGTTTCATTACACCTTGTATTGTGCTGCCAAGATGCCCACATGCAGTACTGAAGAAAGGGTTTCCTTTTCTTTGGGAGGACATTGGATTAAAACCCAAGATGCTTGAGGTGAGTTTCAGAACCATGGACAGCGCATATTGCATATATGGTTACAATACTGTGTATACTATTGTTTTAGAGTGATAGTCAAAGCAGTTCATTGGAGACAACTGCAATTTGGTATTATGCATTATGTTGGCCTACCTTCCTAAAGGCCAAGTCACATTTCTGAATACAGTATCGCTACTGTACATGGCTGGCTGTTGTAGAAGCTTGAATTGGATGGTGAGGATTGCATTGGGAATGTAGATTGGCCTAAATGTATAGCCATGTCCACTCATTAATAATCACAAACAACTTTATTAAACACAAAAGACCCTTATAATGTTCTTTCTTGATATAAACATCAACATCAACTTAGCGTTAATTTATTTTCTTGCACAAGCAGTCAGTGTTTGCCATATTCTGACCTTAACACATCACCACCACTGGTGAAGTGCTAGATTAACATGAAGCATGTTTAAAGCTGTGAGCGTTTGTTCTATTAGGCCTGATACCGTGCCCAACAAGAGAGCATGTAGTCTGAACTGTCCATCATAGAAATCCAGAAATTTACACAATTTAAGAATGATGGAGAGGTAAACTTGTAATTGTCATATTGCATATGAAAAGGATGAGTAGAGAGGAGAAAGACAGCAGGGTGTGGAGAACCAGTGTGTTTATTATACTGCATGCATTTCAAGCATGTCAGTGCATCTCTCAGTGCTGATATGCAGAACAAGCATCCATAGATATGTAAATGACAGTGACCTGTTAAAGGTGGAGTCATTGAGGTAAAGGTATAGGCAGTCATTCTGGAGAAAGTTTGTTGATAATTGAACTTGATCAAAACAAAACAATTAAAACTCTCCCTTTAATGCCAAATAGCAGCATTTCTCAACCTTGGTCCTGGAGCAGTCTACTGCTGCCCTGCATGTTATAGATTGCTGCGTTCAAATGGAACTCGAGAGCTTGTGACTACATGCAAAGTCGTGTACACTGAAGCCTTGTGTTCAAGCGGTTAAGTCGTGTGGAGACCGTTACTAGGCAAAGGTGACATGGACCCGAAATGCTTGTAGTTCTTTTAGCTTATTTTATAAATCTGGTTTACTGGTACTTTGTATTTCAACAATATACAGAGGAACAGGAGATGAAACCAAAATGGTGACATATTATATACTATATATATATATATATATATATTTGTTTTTTACTGCCAGACACTATATTATGAATAATAATCATATATACTATATATAACCTGTTCTTTTGTGTTGCCAGCCACTATATTATGGAATATATAATAATAATAATAATAATAATAATAATAATAATAATATATACTATATATAACTTGTTCTTTTGTACTGCCAGCCACTATATTGTGTCATATATAATAATAATCCTATTATATACTGTATATAACTTGTTCTTTTGTACTGCCAGCCACTATATTATGTCAAATATAATTATAATCATATTATATACAGTACTATATATAACTTGTTCTTTTGTACTGACAGCCACTATATTATGTCAAATATAATAATAATAGCCTATTTGTACTGTACCGGTAGCCTACGTATCAACTGTCATATCCATTGCTTCTGTCTGCAAACACGTCACAACTCGTGAACTTGGTGCTTTCAGATCATTTCCACTTACGATGTTGTGAGTACCATAAAGGGTGGCGTTCATTTGGACTCTTCTCGTGAAAAAACAGGACCCCATTTGAACGCACCATAAGTCTCCCTGCTCCAACACACCTGATTCAAATGAATGGGTCGTTATCTGGCTTCTACAGAGATTGATAACGACCCATTAATTTGAATCAGGTGAGTTGAAGCAGGGAGACCATGGCTGTTTCTCAATTCCAAGAACACTAGTTACGTACTTGTGTTCATCAGAGGTACATTCTTGCCAAGTGTCCTGCTGATAATGGTCTTGCAAGAATGCATATTCTTGGCTATCGTTCTTGGCTATTGCGCAATACCTTGGGCTCAGGGATGACAAAAACTGGTACCGGTAGAACGCTTGATAGCCGGCAAGGTATCATGGCTGTCCCAGGACCTCACATCTACAAAATCATTTTAAACTAGACTCAATCTTTATAAATCGACCACAGATTTAGAGATAAACCATATATTATAGCTTCAAAAACTCTTAAAACAACATTTCGTGACACAATAACAGCAGTAATTAAAAAAGTATAGCTAGCATTGTTGTGTGTTTTCTCGACTGCCATTGCTGCTTGTTGATTCTAAATACATTTTGGGATTTTCCGCTGCTTCCACACACAAGTCACCACTGGATGCATCCTTGGTAAAAAAACGTAATCGAGAACACTTCCAGGCATTTGACCTGTTCTTGACTAGATGCGATCTTGTGAATTGGAACAGTACTTGGCTATAAGTGATGACGTTTCACAACTCCGCAAGAACCAAAAAGAATGCATTTTGAGCAACAACCATTAAAACATGCAGGGCAGGGGTACTCCAGAACCAGGATTGTGAAACAATCTTATAGACGGCTTCCTAGAAGCTCTGACCCCCCACATTGGACACGCATTGCCAAGGCTAAAATAGTGTTTATTGGTGCGGTCTGCACCACTATAGGAATGCAATAGACCAAAGCAATAGACCAATTCAAAGTCCACATACACAGTTCCAGTTTCTATTTTGTATAGACAATTGTAACATACTATAACATGTTGTAACAGTTTGTGTTGCATTTGTTTAGCATGATTTAACCTGATTGGGTCAGATCTGACTAGCATGTTTAATGCCATGAGAGGAATATGGGCTAAATTTCCTGCCCGTCTTAAAAATGTGTCTAATACTTTCAATTCCTTTTTACAACACAGCAAAACACACAACTGAATAAACATTACCTTTAAGAGAGTGCATTCACAGAATGTAATGAGAACACCAGCAGCAGGGGAATGTTTTCACACTAAAGGCGGTGTTCCAAACTGTTCATTAATTCACTGTTTACTGCTCATGATTTATCAACAAGCAAACCAACAAATAATTGCGACCACAAATATAAAATTAAAGTCAGCTTTTGCAAGCTAATTGTAAGCTAATACACTTTTTTTCAAATTCAACAAATATCTCCTCACATTTCATTACCATACCGTTCTCTGCATGTGTTGAAAAAACTATCTGATACTTCTAAACAGCCCTGGCTCCGTAAATAGGAACATAAACAAAGTGGCGAACACCGCTCGTATCAACAAAGCCGTAGCACTACGCTTTATTTCACAATGCGTTGTGACGTGATCCGGTACTGTTTTTTATTTGACCTCGAAGTAAGCAAGAATGACTGACCATACCTTTAAGGCATAGTCAGATTTTGCAAGCTAATTATAAGCTAATACACCTCTTGTCAAATTCACCAAATATCTCTGCGTTTCGCTAACTTCTCTGCGTGTGTTGAAAAAACAATCCAATACTTCTACGCAGCCCAGGCTCCGTAAATAGGAAAATAAGCAAAGTGGCGAACACCGCTCACAACAACAAAGCCGTAGAACTACGCTTTGCTT
>JAODUH010032251.1:0-22333 GCA_027564835.1 Typhlichthys subterraneus
AACCAGCATTCCATGCTGGTTCCAGCATGCAAAACATACCTTATGCTGGTGACCAGCAATGCTGGATTTTTTTTAGCAGGGTTCCCCATGATTGTGAAGCCTACTGAAGAACTGAACTGTGTCGTTTAAAGGCTCAGGAAACTGTTACAGAATGTGACACCTTGAGTCTATAAGATTGCATTATTTCACAATATTGACATTTTCTGAGATACTGAATTTGGGGTTTTCATGAGCTGTATGCTATAATCAACAATATTAATACAAATAACAGCTTGAACTATTTATCTTTGTGTGTATTTTATCCACAATATACGAGTTTCACTTCACGTCAAAATAATTATTGAATTTACTTTTCCACAATATTCTAATGTATTGAGATGCACCTGTATACATAATTGAAAGTCAGCTTTTGGTTATGTATTAGACAGTGGCACTAGTAATAAAATAAAACGCAATAAACATTTTGGGCCTGGGTTCAGCCGGGCCCTTTCAGCGCTACGCTTGGCCCTGGGCTGCTCTGCTATGGGCACAGCTAGCGCTGAGGAGCTGGGGCCTCTCGGTAGCCGGGCTGGAATGTGGACCATATGTAACAGGCATCCCAGGAATGTAGCTCGGCCTTGACGAACTGGCCAACCTGAAGTCACCATAAAGACTGCAGTGGGATAAGGGAGAGGAAAATAAAGGGGAGAGGGGCTGATAGAGGGAGAAAGAGAGAGGAGGGACAAAACGGAGATGCTGCTGGAATTTTCCGTTTGGAATGAAATGTAGACGATAAATTATTAAGGCTTGTTGGTAGGTTCATAGCTAGCATAAACAATGAAAGGGAAGGAATAGTAAACCAGCCATTTTATATACTGTAAATAACACCACTATGCTGCATTGGCTACATTTGCCATGATGGATGCAAACGCACTCTAGTATTGTGAGTTGTAGACTGAGACTTGACAAGATGTTGCACAATATTACACAAATACACGGCCTACAAACAGTTAACATGGCATTATCTTGTAAACGTCATTTAGACTTGTTTAGATTTCTTGTGATGATTAGATCTAAAACTTACCCACATAGCTAGTTAAGCAATATCATATGAGAGATCTATCCTGCCTTTTGTCCTCTCATGATGATTATTTGTAATTTAACTCAAATGTTATTTGTGGAAATGTGTTTATGTTTGTTACAATTAGATGTATAATGATCTTTAATGTAACGTTATTAGAACATAGCCGGAAACACACACCACACACTCATACACATACTCGTGCAGTTAAAGGTATAGTCAGCTATTGCAAATCCAAAGTGGATACTTTTTGTCAAATTCAACAAATATAAAATGATTGGATACTTCTACACAGCCCTGGCTCTGTAAATAGTAACATAAGCAAAGTTGCAAACACTCTCATATCAACAAAGCCTTAGTACTACGCTTTGCTTCACAATGCATTTCGACGTGTGAGACACCACCGCGGAGCGATGTTATAATATGAGCTTGAAGTTGGCAAGAATGACCCTGCCTTCAACGCTGGAAAACATTTGACGTCCATTTCCATTGTTTCTCGCTCACTATGCAGACTGTCATCAGTATATCATTCATAACACACTGTCAATCATGTCTGCAGACAGGAGCTTGCTTAAGCCTTTTCAGCTAAATGAGATATTTAAGTCCCTCGCCTTGGAGCGCCATTAACACAAATGACTCACCATTGTCCTGTACCAACAGACACTTTAGCTCTGTAACCTGTTTTGTTCTGCGTGGCTGTTTGACGTCTCAAAGTAGCAAAACAATACAGCAAAACAATATTGGTTAATAATCCTGCTTGCCCTATTATTCCATAACATTGCTTTGCAAAAAAGTTGATATTGATATTGACACTAACTTGAATACAATGTATTGCCTAGACCTAAAGTGTAAAGTCCCAATAATCTGTCAAATTAATAATAAAATAATTCTCGCCGTACATAAAGTCTGATACAATTGATGAAATAGTGATGTATTAATCGCATTTGATTTGAATGTAGAGAAATGAGTCTGTGTCTGTGTTAAGTGTTATTAGTACAAACCTTTCACTAGAAGATGTTCCTGGGATTCACACTGTGCTGACACAACCTGTGCTCATGTGAGATGATGGTGGTGAGGGTTGTTGGGGCCAGCCTGAGATAGCAGCAGAGAGATACAGCACGTACCGTATGGATGTGAGGGATACGCACAGAAATACATCAGTTAGGAGTGGGGAACAAGCTACTCAGAGGCCGGGGCAGACTATAGTGGTTGGGGTGACCAACTGCCCCCACCAGCGAGTTAGTGGCAGTTGGTCACACCCCATAAAGCGAGGTATATCGGTTAGATGAGGAAGCTTGCTAACCTGCCTGCACCATAGCACTTTTAACTGTACTGTAGTCTCTTTGGTTAAAAAGCATCTGCTACAATAACGTAAGTGTGCTTGTGATCTAAGGCGTGGTCTTGTAATGATGAACGCTGCTCCATTCTGCCTCTCATTATCTGCAAGTCAGATGTGTTCCCCCCCACCGTTATGTTCTTTTGCGAATACACACGCGCGTGCATGAATGAGCATGATGAGAGAGCCCGGTGACCTTAACATCTTGTTGGGGAGCCGTGCTGCGTCATCGTGTTGGCGGGAACAAAAAAGGCCAGGATGTGTGCTCCCACATCTGTGACGTCTCCGGCACACACACACACACACACGGTTCCCATAATTCAGGTGTTTAGTCTAAATACCGTGTTAAGGTCTCCAGACATTACACTGGTCGGATTGCTTCCTGCTCCTTTTACCCCACCTGCTGACTTCCTGTTTGATTATGTCACCCCTTCCTTAACAGGCCAAGCATTGCGACATCAAAGGGGGCTGAATGGGTCTGTGAAATGTCCCGTGTGTGTGTGTGTATAATATATTGACTGCAGTATAACTGCAGGTTGTCTCAGCTTGTAGGAGGTTTTGGGTGGGTGACCACACCTATTGACATGTCTGTCTTCATCCCCACCATCTCTACCATCCAATGGTAAAATCTCGATACTCTTTTTTTTTTTTCTTCCTTTCTTCCTGAGGGACCGAGACAAGGCCGAGTGCTGTTGATTCAGAATGCAGTCGATTCAGGCACCTGCACAAAATGGCGCATATTGTAGTGCTGGCATTAGCATTCCGATGGAAACGGTCCCCGTGTACGCGTCCACTCGTGAACAGGTCTGTGAATACGCTTGACATCTGCAGTAGTCTCTCCGCTCTCTCTAATCAAATTTGAGGTAGATGGAGGAAGGGACCGTCTATTATATTGATCTGCTGCTGACGGAAGCAATTTATCGTAACCTTGTGGATGGGGAATTTATTTATTACTGTGGCTGGGTGTGTGTGCATGGTTTTATGGATCAGTTGTAGGGTTACAGTAGCCTGATACCGTCCTGATCTCACAAGCTCCAGTTTAAGTTCAGATCAAAATAAAGGCCATGCTAAGACATTTGAATCAAACCTCCTTACACACACAATTAGACTATCTGTACATACTAGAATGTCTGATGTCAGCTAGAACAGAGGTAAACGTGTGTAGTAATGTAAATGGTAACCAACAGCATAGGATCATTGACAGAGTTTAGGCAAACTGTCTGTTAAAAACCCTGGTTGTCTTTGTAAGACAATTGTATTTCATTTTATTAGCTCTTAAAATAATCTTACTTGTATACTATTCACATACAATTCACAAGATCTATAGCCTATAATACCTTGAAACAATAGTGATGTAGACCTTTTTGTGGACTACTGTATATTTACTGACACAGGTCCAGTTTAAAATCACTTTGTCTAGTGGCCTGTGTCTTTGCCATCAACCCATAGAGTACAGCATTCTTGCCTAAGCATAAACCTTTGTAATTGGCTGTAAACCAATGTCAGAGTTTTCCTGCGGATGGTCGCGTAGAGGAAGTTCTGTGTCTAACACAAGCTCCACAGCAACTGCTGTTCTGCTTCACAAAAGACTGGAGGCCTCTGAAATACAAAAGTGTGAATTAATAGATATTTACTATGCACACCATGTTGGGGTTCGAGTAATGTCTTAATTTGGAGACGGCAGGCTTTGGCTTTCCATAACTGGCTAGGGCGAGAATACACAAGCAAAATGCTGCTTGTGCTTGCAGACTGCCATGAAAATATATATTATATAAAATATGATATAATATAAAAATGTACATAATATGCATATCCATACATACTGTAGCCTATATGTACTGTATACATTGCATAGTCACACACATGACCCCAATGGGTGTTTGTTTGCATGTGCACCCAGAAGCCGGTTCCAGCCTGGCGGCTGGAACTGTCCCGGCGTCATAAATCACTCCTTGTTTACACTGTGTTCTTGTGTCTGGGATGGCGGCAGTGTGTTCCTGTAACATGCTTAAATGACCGGTTCCATGAAAACCAAGTATTTCTAGTTTTGTCGATGTGACAGAGAAGTGCTTGGCCTTTCAACGTGGACTGTTGGCTCCCTGGACTGTATTTGCCATAAAAGGAAAAGAGGCAGAGAAACAGGCGTATAAGAAAAGAGTACATATGTTACATAGATTACTACAGACAGTATGTTTGGTAACGCCCCTTTGAGGATATGGTCACCTATGTAGTATTCAGCAAAATATACAAGGAACTGATGTTGATCAACAGTGCACAAACCATAAGAACAAGTTTAAAGTTCAATATCTGTAAATATTGTTTTTGATACAGTAACTGGTAGGCTACCATAGTATAAAAATGGTAGTTGAAAAGCTTGGGTGAAAATACCACTTAAATTATGTGGAATAGCACAATCACAACCACGACTCAGATAACAGTTTGTTTTCAGTGACTTGCTTTAAATTTAACTGATCGATAGGTGGCTAGCTGCTAGGTGCTAGCAACAACACAATGTGATATTCGGTAAAACAAGAAACTTTAAAGTTAAACAAAGATATATTCTCTCTTTGTTATTATCACGGACATAAAGTTAAATGTTTGATATGACTGATCCATATAAAAGCTTTATTACTCGCGGTACCAAAAATGGCGAGTGCGTCTTTATCAAGATGAGCAATGTTTACAGGGGTGTTGTTTCATCAAAAGTTAAGGTTTGGCAAGTTGACATGACATCAACGAAGGGTATCGGGTTTTATTAGTATTTTAGGGAGACCGCTTTCCCGGGAAATGTTTGCATCAAACACTTTAATTTCCTGCATTATGGTAAATAGTGATGCACCCTCATCAAGTTATGGGGCGGTAAGATAGTCATATAAATTACATAAGGACTTGTCACAGTTCAAAGAACCAAATTTGATGTTTTACAAACATGGAAATTTATCTTTTTACATTCCCCCACTAAACAATATAGGCATTTCTCCCCGTTATAAAAGTAATCAAAAGATGTTATAACTGAAATACTGAATATTCTAATATTCTGATTATTCTAAAGTTAAGGCTATGAAGCCACCTCCAGCTGAAACAAGAGACGTACAAAAGCCAGTCACAATGAGACTAAAAGTTAGACTACCTCCTCCAAAGCCTACTCGTTAATGACCTCAAGTTTTTAATGCTGGTGCAAACACCTTGTTCTACCAACCAATCAGACATTCTGACAAGAAGAAAGGCAGTCTTGATCCGAGGGTGGCGTGTTTTGCCAGTTGGCACCTAAATCACGCTTTCAAATAAAGTTAATATCTTCTCTTTTCTTCCATGCGTTCGACCCGCCGCATAAGCGATTAGCTACATAGGCTAAGGCCTATACATTTTTGTAAAGCAAAAATCATCAATTATATGGCGATACAAGTGAAATTCTATTATTTATTATTTTAAAGCTGATCCCAAGGTAATATGCGCACGTAATAAAAAGTCCACATAATACATGCACTTTTTAAAAATACGCCTGTTTCTCCACCTCCATTACTTTCATGGCAAATACAGACCAGGGAGCGGTACACATTGACAGACCAAGCCCTTGTTCGTGTTGCATCAACATTGCTAATGCTAATGCTAATGCTAATGCTAGAAATATTTGGTTTTCGTGGAATGGGTCCTTTAACTGAGCATAGATAAAGGAGTTTCTAGATTCTATTTTGATGGGGTTATATTCATAATGGACTGACAGACTCCACAGCGCTGATCTATCCACCTTGTATTGTGTTAGTGGTTGGTTATTCTACCTCTGTTCTGTAATTCTTCAATTTACTCTATACAAACACACATGCATACATGCTGCATGCATGCATGCATACATATAAACACATACATACTGTAAATACATACTGTACTTACTGTACATACATACTGTACATACAGTATATTCACAGATGTTTCTCCCTCTCCTACTCCTATCTCAATATGTAACTAATCCATTTCTTCTTCGCCAGCCAGCACACATTTCATTTCACACCACACAGAACCTTATCTCAGCCTCCTCTAACAAAGGCCGATTCAGCCTATCATATTGCTCTTTACAAATTGACTCAATGGACACAAGGGAGACGCCTTTACCCTTTTTAATCCGTTCTCCAATATTCCACACCCAAAATGGATCCCTCTGGATTCACAACCAGATATGGACGTTCACAGAATAGTGTCAAGGCCTCAGGGCCTCTCTGTGTGTGTGTGTGTGTGTGTGTGTGTGTGTGTGTGTGTGTGTGTGTGTGTGTGTGCGCGCACACGTTCCGCTGTCACTAGGGTTTGTCACTAAAGTTCGTTGGGTTTCCAAGGGTTGCAGGGTTTGCACTCCCATCTGCACTTTAACCGTGGAAGATTCTGCTGAATTCTTCTAGTGAAAAAGCAGAGTGATAAGCAGGCCTGCTGAATGAGAGCTTTTCTGAGATAATCCACACTGGAGACCAACTCAAATAACTATCGTCAGGTTACAATTTTTACATAATATGGAGATTCCATTGTCAATATTTTTCTCTGTCCCTCTGCTTTTTGTCTTGCCACTAGCCATTCACTGGTGGTATAACCGACATCAGGGTTTCACGCTATCTAACTTAAAAGTGGAATTTAATGTCTGAGATAAAACTACAGTGTATATACACTGCTTGAAGTGTAGGTGCAGTCCAATATTGTCTGTTATTGACAGTGAAAAGAACATTGTTGCGTCCAGCCCTCTATAGGAGATGTGAACCTCTCTGTACTGTAGGTCAAGGCTATATTCAGAGGTGATGCTATCATTCGCAGTGTTTCTGTATTCAATTCTAGTGAATTAGTTGACACAAGGCGTGGTGCATGGGTAGAGAGGCCAGGAACTGTATATGCAAATGGTACTCATGATTACGGCTTGCATAGTCCTTAGTGGATTTAGGTGTGTAGCGTGATTTAGGTGTGCGGCGTGGTTTAGCTGTGCGGCGTGGTTTAGGTATACGGGCGGTGGTTTAAGTATACGGGCGTGGTTTAGGTGTGCGGCCTGGTTTAGGTATACGGGCGGTGGTTTAGGTATACGGGCGGTGGTTTAGCTATACTGGAGTAGTTTAGCTATACGTGCGTGGTTTAGATATGGGCGTGGTTTAGCTATACTGGTATGGTGTAGGTGTGCACCGTGATGTAGGTGTGGGCGTAGTTTAGCTATCCGGGTGTGGTTTAGGTGTGCACCGACTGCACCGTGGTTTAGCTCTACGGGTGTGGTTTATGTGTGCGGCGTGGTTCTTATATATAGTTCTATGTAAATGCAAAAACAACCAGATGGTTCATCCAAACAACTGCCAAGTATTTTCTGAAAGTACCTGCCTTTTAAAAATTGTCTTGATGGACGGCTCCCCGTGTGGAGTTGTCACTAACAATACATCTGGTATGTCAGGATAGGGATTTTCACCAATCTTTCTCTAAATGGTTTGAAATTGATATATATATTGTTTTTGTTCCTAACCTTCTCCTGACAGGTTCAACTATAAGCAAACACGAAGAGACCAACTCGTGTATGGCCTTTGTCATTGGCTGACCCACAGCAGTTCTTCACTGGCAAGCTTTATGTCCTCATCTACTAACTAAAGCTGCCAGCTGAAGAACTGTTGTGGTTGGCTTTTCCCCCCCGCACACAGGCACCATTTCCCAGGAGCGACAACATCCTGATACCCAAGAATGTGGCCGTCACACTAATCGCTATTGTCCATATACAACCAAGCTCAAGCCCAGGCTGTCGATGGCAACCTTGTTACTTATTCAGTAGGCAGATTATTACATTTGTGACACTTATCATCATCAGTGGCTTGAAGCGGTTCACTTTCGACATGATAATATGTCTATCAATGTAATAATGTTTTGTACAGTATGCTGTTTGAATATCTATGATAATGCATGTTGCCTCAGTATTACACCGTGTTTCACCTGCTATACCTTTTACTCAAGCAGTAATGGTTTTATAAAGCCACCTAACAAGCCAGGATTTGTTCCCATCTAGGTTTAAAATTTGGAAACTATATCCAATTCGAAAGAATAACACTTCTACACTACCAAAGCACAGTAATTTTGCTAGTTTGCACTATATTTCTCCAGTGTGATATCAGCAAGTGTGTCACATGCGTAGCAATGTTTGTGCATTTTGATTATATTCTGGCTGCGCTCAGCGTGGCTCTTTTCAATTCACTTGTACGCGACTGTAACTCTACTCGTCATGTCACGTCAGCAAAACAGGCCTCTGCGTTACTGTATGCCAGCTATTTGTAACTGGTTTTTGTCTTTTATTCCCGAATACAAATACATTTAAAAACATTTGTTCTAAATAAATATTCGGAAAAAACACACTATCTGTGCTTATCCGAATAACATATTTGCATTGGTTGCCATCCCTAATATGTACTGTATCAGTATGCATCATATTTTGTGTCCTGTTTCTGTCCATATTTCCAACATTTCACACTCAGGGAATAAGACATACTGTACAAGAACAGACACTATTACGATTATAAATATGAGCAGGCTATAAAGAATGTAACTTCAAGAGGGCAGTGCCCATTGCAGGATATATGAGGGTGCACGCGGCTCTCGCAAAGCTGCCAGACATAGGCAAAGAATGTTCTAGAATCTTAGCAAAACCAGATGCCTCAACATTCTCCCTGTTGCACACACGCTCTGCCCTGTTGTCTCACACACTGGGCAGATGTGAGCCAGAGCTCTTCCCCACCTTGTTTGCATCGCGCGTCTCCTCTCAGACATCTGCCACTCTTTTCTTAGCTGCCTGCCTGTGTACCGACTGCCCAACTGTATCTTCCTGCATGTTCCCTGTTGCTCGCTCCATAGGCTTTGTGTAACTCTTGTGTAACAAACGCACAGTATATCCTCTTTTACGTGGACTGACAAAACCCTGCAGTAACATCCCAGTGTTTAGGAGGGGCTATAGCCCCCTGTGTGCTAGCCCGAGGTCATTGTGCAAGGCTGCTCCAAGCCCTGAGAGTGCATTAGATGTATAGTCATCAACTGTACACTAATTGAAAGCTAATACATCATAATTTTGTCAAATTCACCAAATATCTCCTCGTATTTCGCTATTTTACCGTTCTGTGTGTGCTGAAAACATATTCTGGTACTTCTATACAGGAGAACACTGCTCACAAAAACAATACTGTTTGACTTTGCAATGCGTTTCAATGTGTGTGTGTGTGTGGGGGTGTCGAGCTTCTGAGGGAATTTGTTTTGATTTGAGCTCGAAGTTACAAGCGTTGCCTAGAATAACTAACCCTGCTTTTAAGAGGTTGTGGTGGGCACCTTCGCTATGTATGTATGTATGTATATGTATGTATGTGTGTGTGTGTGTGTGTGTGTGTGTGTGTGTAAACATTTCTGCTTGCTAGACTCTTCTCGGTAATGTAATGCCACAGTGACTCATGGCAACAGTGCAAATGTTGTATAGTATACAGTAAAGACAGACATGCAATTGTATAACCTGCAAATGTATAACTTATAATATAGACAGACGTGTGTCTTTATTAAAGGCCACAGATGCATGTTGCAACATTGTGTAGCTCGAAAAAGAAAATCTGTGCTGTAGAATAAGAACATTAATTTTACTTATGCTGTACAAGAGAACAAAGTATGTAATATGTATGAATAAAGCTTGTAAAAACACTTTGTTTTTAATGTTTCTGCATCTTGAGGATTTTGTCAGACTTAATATTTTAAATGTGAATTCACTGATTTTTGGAGGGAATAAATATTGTAATATTTATTTTCTTGTTTGACAAATTTATTTATTTTAAGAATAAACATTTAGTATTCTATTCATAATCTAAAAATAATGAATACATATTTTGATTAAGATAAAAATGTTTTCAAATGTATCCATCCCCAGCCTGATCTGCTATTCTTCTAGTACAGTGACTAGCTCTCAGACAAAAGCTTTAACCTAACTCGGATTCTCGTAGTACATTAACAACCACCAATTAGTCCTGAACGTTTTTTCTTCAACAATGACCAAGACAAATGTCATACATTTTTCAAATCTCTTCTGTGACCCAGCAGGCCACAAACCATATTTGGAAGTTAATTTAAACTTTCTGTGGCTGCAGCTGGACCCCTCTCGACATGACGTGTAGCAAATACTGCAAAAATGCCCTATCCAAATATAAGTGCAAAAATATTAGTTATGAACTTTCTTATGGCTAAAACAAGCATATTTGGCTGCACTGCACTGTAAGTGCAATTCACTTAAGATTTCTTAATTTATGTAAATGTGAACGTATTTTAAGTCACTATAAGCCATTTATATTAGAAACAAGTTACAATAAACTATATTTAAAATCTTAAAACAAGATTATCACGCTGAGTAAGATGTAGTATTTGCAGTATGTAAGCACATGAGATTGACACTGGTCATAGTCACATTTGTCCCTAAACGTGCCTCAGTCTTGAAGTCGAGATAGAGAGAGATACTTTCCCCCATCTCTTCTAGCATTTATCTCTAGAAAAGATGAAAGCAGCAGCCAAGGTTGAGGCCAACTGTATGAGCCGGCGTCTCAGATCTTTCCTCCGTTATCAGTTTGTTAGCTGTAGCTTGTAGAGTGATGGCTAAAGGAATGACAAGCCAAGAAAGCCTTTTAGAAGTTTGGAAGCAGCTTGTGAATGTGCACTCACAAAGACAAACTGTTAATTCGCTCAAGGAGTTGAGTCAGCACTGTGCTACAAGGGTTAAAGGTCACCCTGTGACCTTTAACCCTTGTGGAATGTGTGAGTGGACTGAATCATATTTTCATATTTTGCAATAACAGTAGGTCATCACTCATATAGCTACAGCTCTCAGAAAAATGGTTTTGGCACAAAGTTCTGTCCAATCCCAAATCGCTTATGATCTTGGGGGGGTGGGGGTCTGAATAGGGTTACAAACCTCTACTAAAGCCCTTTGTGGGTTAAAGTTAAAGCTTCTTAGTCACATTATCCTGGCAGCAGCTGGCAAGGTTCTTGAGCGTGCACCAGGACCGAAGCAGCCTCTCAGACTGTGTGGCCCGGTGTGTGCTCCCATCAATCTGTGACCTTTAACCCCGGACAATACAGGTTCATCTGGGGCCCACAGCAACTCAGGTACCAGGCCAGAAGAACACACCCACACGCACACACACGCACACACACACACACACACACACACACACACAACTGATTTTAAGAGTAACATATTTTACTCTAAAGATGTTACAATTGCTCACACACAACATTAATCGGCTTATGAGTGTGATAGATTTATTTTCTGAATGAAAGTGTAATTGGGTATATTGTGTAACCGTATCTCAAAGCCATAATGTATTACTGTGTCATTTGTTAATGCAACAAATCTGAATACAATAGTTTCCTATCCTTAAAACACAACTTCTAGCAATGTATTTATGAACACGCAATCCTATTAATATTACTGATTTTTTTGGGGCCATTAGTAAAGTCCATAAGGATATAAATAACTGCATTTCACACATTTAATTAAGCAGTAATAACTCAAATGAGTGGATTCGATGAGTTATATTCTCTAACGACACATTGGCCATGTACTGTTAGTAGCAAAGAGTAATATGAGGGAACTCAATTAGTTTCTATTCTCTAACAACACAATGTGCTCAGAGTAGCATGCACCACTACAGTATGTAGCTGGGAGCAAGAAGGACAAAGCCACAATTAGAAACAAGCTACTGTATCTAGTATCGCTGTATACATAATACAATTAAAATAATTTTGCTCACATAAACAGAAATGTCAGCGATACAGTCAGGACAAATAAATTGTACAGATGCAAAACTGGCAGCAGCTGAAATGTGGCAGGCTCTGGGTTGTCTCTTATTGTACTGGGCTTGGTTGGGGTTTGACGGCATCTAAATGTGAGCAACCTTCCAAGTGCTTGAAATGTCACGTCTGTTCTGTCTTATACAAATCGCAACAATATTGCAGTTTCTTTAGCAATATTTCTAAATTGATTGATCAGTTTCGGGGGCCAAACCGTGACAAAGTGGGCTGCTATTTATTCAAAGCTGTTAAATAAAATAAAACTAATAAATGTATGTGTTGCTCCATGTGATCAAATGGCGTTTTCGCATTCAAATGTACATGATCTTAACGGTATATTGATTACCACTTAATCAAATGCTTTACTCCATTAGCAAGAAGCATGAACGCCTAACCCTGCATTTTAATTACCCATAAGAGCTATTGTGCACTGTATATAAGTCAGGTTTTTTTAACTCCTGCATAGCCACACATGATGAGAGGTCAAAGCCAACATGGTCTCGTGAAAATGGCTGGCATTACAAAATGCTTAAAATAATATTGTCTGATTATGTGCAAAACACACCTAGGGCCTGACAAATTATACAAGACACACACACACACACACACACACACATACAATGTGCTTAATAAAGGCAGGGTCAGTCATTCTCAGGAAAGCGTGCTAACTTAGAGCTAGAACGGCGCCTCCTCAAACATCGAAATGCACTGTGAAGCAAAGCAGAGTGCTATGGCTTTGTTGTTGTGTGAGGTGTTCGCCATTTTGAATATGTTCCTATTCACGCAACCAGGGCTGTGTATTATGTGATTATTCTTTCAACACGCACAGAGAACGGTAAGCTAGTAAAATGCGAGGAGACACATGTTGAATTTGACAAAACGTGTAATAGCTTACAATTAGCTTTGCAGCTGACTACACTGCAAAAAATGCCCTATCAAATATAAGTGCAAATATATTAGTTTTGAGCTTGCTTATGATTAAAACAAGCAAATGTGGCTGCCAGTGCAGTAAGTAAAATTCACTTAAAAAGATTTCTTAAATTAAGTGCAGATTTACTAAATTTGTCACCAGATAAGCCATTTATGTTAGAAACAAGTCCAACTAGATTTTAAATCTAAAAACAAGATCATCACACTAAGTTAGATGGTAGTTTTTTGCAGTGTATACCTATAAGTTAGCAGACATTCCCTTGGCCTGGACACATCCTAAATCTGATGCGTTCTATAGGTGGTCTGGGAAGCAGAGGCCGGACAGAGAAAGTGTGTAGAGGAAGTGAGAGTAGGTGAGGTGAGGCTATTGTAACACAAGTAGAATGGGTGGATTACAGTGCACGTCTGCTGTCTACTGCCTGTAGCTCCGCGTGTGTATGTGTGTGTGCGTGTTGGGGGAGTGACGTATAGGGAAAGGTGCTTCTGTCAGTTTGATACTCTTAATAGAAGGCCCCATTACGTAGTTCCTCGGAAAATCTGACAAGAGAGTAGCCACGCACGCACACGCACACGCACACGCACACGCACACGCACACAGACCAGACAACCTCATTAAATAACTGTCACAGTCACAGACACACACACATACTGTACACACAAAGGTCCATAGACTGGATAGGCTGTATTTAGGTACAGTATTACATCCTTGTGAGGAAATACAGTGAATTCATATGAACACACGCACACTGTGACCTTTTTCAGAAACGCAACAGCACTATGGCGAGAGGCTGTTGGTACCTCAAGTGGACCGTTAAACGAAGCAGGCTTAGCGCTATAAATAACTGGATGGACGGAACCTTAAAACGGTCTTGTCTGGCTGGAGAGCGCTCAGAGTTTAGCGTAACCTGACAACTTAATCCCTTGTAAGAGAGAGAGAGAGAGAGAGAGAGAGAGAGAGAGAGAGAGAGAGAGAGAGAGAGAGAGAGAGAGGGGGGGAGGCTCGTCTGGGATTTCTACACTTCTGTTGCTTATTAGCACCTGCGGAAGAGGAAACTGAAGGAGAAAACATTGACTTGGTCAGGACAGTGTTCATCTTATTCACACACATACGCGACTTATGCTGCACGCACGCACGCACGCACGCACACACACACACACACATATCCTGCTCCGAGTTATTCCAGGGCTGTGATAAAGTATAGGCCCTATACTTATCAGAGCCCTGTACCTATAGGGAATAATGTTGTTTGTGAGTCCATGAGCCCTGCAGAGTGAAGAGTAGAGGCACTCAGACCAAGAGATGACATTGTTTCTGTAAGTGATCACAATAGCCACATAGAGATATTACATCAATGTATTTGATGTATGTGTTACAGACAGATAAACATACATACTGTAGAGGAGTCCAAGTAGATGTTTGCATGTGTGTCTGGTGTACCCACGTCTAAGGCCGACGTGAATGCATGTTGACCATTCACCTTTCATTTGAACTGCCATGCCTTGACCTTACTGGGATAAGAATTGTGTCTGTGTGTGCAATTGCGTGTTTGTACATCTAGATGTTATTGTGCATCTCACACATACTTGAGGAAATTAAATGGACAACAAGAGCATGCCAGGCTAAGCTGGATGCTTTGTTCTCCTGGAGCACATGGTCCACATTAGGCCAGACACAGCTAATCTACCGGGCTTGCTAGCCATCGCCGTCTCAATTCAAATGCCTATTGCACTGACCGTCCTTGGTCAGGAAATCCTATTGCGCTTTAAACAGGTCTCCTCTGCAGCTAGTGTTTCCCAGGAGTGTTAGCAGAACCTTTTGAGGTCAGAGAGTTTGTTTTCAGAATATCTACAGTGTATCAACATTGTGTATTACTTTAAAACAGTTATCCTGTATGCATTACTGCACCGTGCAGTCTGCACTATCAGATGTCTATGGCTGACTCACTATGTGAGATGGCCCAGGCCCAGCGTTGGGCAGATAAGTCATATTATTACTTTTTTCAGTAACTAGTAGTGTAACTAATTGCTATTTCCAAAACAGTAATAAAATTACATTTACTAATCCAATTAACTAATAGTTACTGCGTTACAAGAACGTGCACATTCGCGTTTCCATTAACAGTTTAAACACGCCAAGTCGTACCGAGCTGGGCGCAAGATGGGCCTGCTCGTGCGGGGCCAAAGTGAGCCGGCCCACCTCCAAATGAGCCTATATACTGAGCGATTATATTTCATTAATGTAATCCTATGGGGCTGACAGAGAAAGTTTTGCGACACACATTTTTAAGCCTAGGTCATTTTCAACGTTTCTCTTTAACAATGTATGAAAGACTTTCAAATCATTGGGCTAGCATAACCTGATCCCTAGAATGTGTACAACATAGCATTTAAATACATTGATAAGAATAACAGCATTAGAAAGGGGGGCAGTTTTCGGCAATCGCACTGCTGATGAAATCTGTTCCTTATATAAATTGGCTGTAAAGTGTATAACAACATATAAAAGACTTCCAAGTCATTCGGCTAGCATAGCATTATCCCTAGAATGTGTAAAACATAGCATTTAAATAAATTGATAAGGATACAGCATTAGAAAGGGTGGACAGTTTTCGTCCTTACCCCAAGTGAAGGAGTTTAAGTACCTCGGGTCTTGTTCGCGAGTGAGGGGACTATGGAGCGAGAGATTGGCCGGAGAATCAATCGCTTCACCGCACCGTGGTGACGAAAAGAGAGCTGAGCCGGAAGGCAAAGCTCTCAATCTACCGGGCAATTATTGTTCCTACCCTCACCTATGATCATGAAGGGTGGATCATGCTACTCCTTCGCGTCGAAGGGAGCCAGTTGAGGTGGTACGGGCATCTGGTAAGGATGCCCCCTGGGCGCCTTCCTTGGAAGGTGTTCCAGGCACGTCCAGCTGGGAGGCCTCAGGGAAGACCCAGGACTAGGTGGAGAGATTATATCTCCACACTGTCCTGGGAACGCCTCGGGAGCTTTCTGATGTGGCTCGGGAAAGGGAGGTTTGGGGTCCACTGCTGGAGCTCCTGCCCCCGCGACCTGACTCAGGATAAGCGGATGAAGATGGATGGACAGTTTTCGGCAATCTCACTGCTTAAAACTGTCCGCCTAAAAGAATTGGCTGGAAAGTGTTAAGCAATGTATGAAAGATTTCCAAATAATTGGGCTAGCATTACTTGATCCCAAAAATGTGTACAACATAGCATTTAAATCGATAAGAATAACAACATTAGAAAAGGTGGACAGTTTCTGACAATTTCACTGCTGCCAAAATCTGTCCCCCTATATATATTAGCTGCAAGGTGTAAAACAACATATAAATGACTTTCAAATAATTTGGCTAGCATAGGTATTTCTTCCTACTTTCTACTGTTGTCTTTAAGGACACAAACAATAGGTTAAGGTTTAATATACTACAGGTAACAATGCCGTTGACATTTTGACTACGCTCTACCATATTGGTACCCATACGGTACAATACAGCTCTGTCTCGGATTTAAAAAATGTGTACTTACTACTAGCCTAGGTTTACAGAATATAATGTGGCAGCTTTGTGTAAGTAATTTTAAGCCTGTGCTTTTATTTAGAAGCTCTACCATCCACACTTAAATAAAAAATCTTAAATAAATAAAAAATAGTTTAATATTTGACACATCCTGTCAGTTTAGGACATGGATGATACAGTCCTCATGATGTTTTTAAATGATCTGAAATGTAACCACCAACCACTTGCCATATTGGCTAGTTAACCAATGCAAACTACTTTTTAAAAAATATATTGCAAAAAAACTATGAAATCACTGTACTGTACCACTGCTAATAGGCTAATAACAGATAGTTGCTATTCGCAAACGAAGCACCGGAACTGTTATTGCTGTGCTGTGAATCATGGGAAATATCTCAGATCAAGAATAAGGTGGATAGCAAGAAAACAGTTGACGTGATTATCCATCAGATTCAAAAAGTGATCAACTGTTATTGGAGCACAGTGTTTGCCCAAATTTTGCTACACTGCAGGGAAGCAGACTTAATTTTTGGGTTATTGTTGATATAGTTGTTGATTTAATGCCATTGGTGTTTAAGGCGCGGCTGGGCCGAGGTCAGTTAGGAGTCAGGCACTAAACAACTTACTGGCTTTCTTATTCCCTGAACAGGACCTGCCAGCAGATTAGTACAACACACTGGGGGACTACACAAGTCAATCCTGTGGCTCTCTGTTGGCAAGGACTTCAGTCACACTCGATATCTTGATTTCCCATCCTCATGTCCCATGTGCGCAGCAGTAAAGGTCAATATGGCGCAGTCACAAAATCTGACCGCGGTGGATGCCTTGCTTTGAAAATATCCCACTATGTTTACATTACAAATTTGGTCAATTACTGGACATTTTCGCCACTACAGTCAGTAGAGTTATTACGATGAAGGAGTATGAAGGAGCAGGTTTTAGGCATCTTGTTAATAAGGAAGGTCATGCCAGGGATCAACTCATGACACACTAGACACTTCCCTAAACACTCAGCCATACTACGCCAAACGTACATTACTGTACATACACCTGGATAGAATCATTCTACTAAACAGAAATCTGCTTTTGTTTTAGTCAGGAAGAATTCTGTTATATCATGTGTGTAGTATTTTTATTTGCGTGTAGAGGTGACGGACATCGGTGCCAAGATATGGTGATACGGCTGGCTTATTGGTGTCACTAACTGCTGTTGAAAGTCAACACTGGCTCAAATCTACTGGCTCAATGAATTCCCAGCATGGGCAGAAGGTCATTCTCATGGGCAGAAGGTCATTCTCTCATCAAAACAGTACTGCCGATTATGGAAAGACAGAGGAATGTACTGTTGTGGGGATATGTGTCTGCATCCCCAGTAATGCTGGTTCCGTGTACAGGATCAAGTAACACAAGGATATAATGTGTTTTTAGTCTTTATTCTCCTCCACTTGTGTGTGTTTTCAGGATCCAGTTTGTCCAGGCCAGACATCCGTTAACATGACTGGGAGAACATTCTTGCTCATGATTGGCCATCTCACTGGATCTGTAACATGAACCAGCTGTATCAGCATTGACTATTAATAACCAAGAATACTGTACGTGCATGTGTGCATTTAAGTGTGTGTGTGTGTGTGCACATGTCTGTCTGTATGCATGTGCATGGGCATAAACACCTCTTTTCTCTATGTGTGTGGATCTTCGTGCCAGCTGTTTCCGCACCTATAAAGGATAATGTGTTCCCTTCACACATGCAGTCTTGAATAAGAGAGAAACCTGTAGGTCACAAACCCTAGCAGAGAACACAAATTTTTGCCATCCCAAAACATTACCCGGGCCAACTGGTTGCTCTGGGTAACCTGATGACTGGAGGAGCCCCAGCACTCATGTAATTGCATGCATGCAGGTGGCTGTCTCTTAGACACACACACACACACACACACACACACATATACACACAGAGTACAATGTAGTATGTATAATAATCCATCACATGGAAGCATACTCTGTAAATATTGCGAGTGTGTATGTGTGAGAGAAGCGGGTATATACTGTGTGTTGCATGCCGTTTGCATTTGCCCTTTGTCCTGGCTGCTATGAGCTCTGGTATGTATCTAAAGGTCGAGCCTGGCAGAGAGAAGCACATTTGGGGCCTGATCGGGGGGTAACGGTGGCTGGGCGATCTGGACCAAGAATAAGCCAAAGACCCGCGATTCTACATGGTGTTTGTTGGGACAAATTAAATTTCTGAATTAGTGACTATATCTGGGGCAAGGAAAGGCAGAAGCGACAGCGTATACATTTGCAAAATAATGGTTGATATTTGATGTCATTGTATATTAAAAACATGCTATTTGTGTTAGTGCACAAGCGTAACTGTAATTGAAGAGGAGCAACTGCTGACTTGTTACCTCAGAGTTGTGTAATTTTAGAATCTTCTCGACTCTGATTGCGAAGTGCATGACTTGACAAGATTTCAGTGCATGACTTGACAAGATTTCAGTGCAGCCTGTTCCTAAGAGGATTGCGTGTTTTGCAGTCCCCCTATTGGCCATAGCGGGTACTGTCTGCTACCATTTCCATTGCCCCAACGGTCCTGAGAGAAAATATTCCTGACCTCCAACTATGTCCACATTGGCAAACTGCCCTCAGGACTGTTCTGTAAAGGCAATAGCCTTTTTCTACTACGTCATATTAGACTGGGCCTAGATTCAATCTTGTCTCTGTCAGATAAACATCAAATTAATGAGTCATACAGGGGTGTGTGCACATGTACAGTCTGTAAAATATGAGATAATAATTATATTAATAATACAACCCATACACTTCAGTTAGCTACCATTATAGCATGGTCAATATATTAGAAACAAAATGTTACGATCACATTTCATGTGACTGGAAAATGTCAGGGTAGCTTTCATGACAGGATAACATTGGAAATATTTCTGCAGAACACCACAGTATTCTGTGTTTCAAAGTGTCTAGTCAAGTCAAGTCAAGTCAATTTTATTTATATAGCCCTTAATCACAGTGCAGTCTCAAAGGGCTTTACAACCTACATTTCACATGGAAACAAACAACACCCCCTTAACCTGCTCCTCCCCCTATAATGTCTATAATGTGTCTAAAATCCAGGGGCCCAAACATTGTCATATGAGCACATTTTCTGATTCTGGCTCTCTGTTCTTTCAATTTTCACAATTTAAAATAAAAAAAATGATTTCCCCAATTTCACTTTATGGCTACAATTCTGCACACAAATATATTGACTTTGCTAGTGTGGTCTAAGAATAGAGCCTTGTCTGTTTTGGTCATTGTCAGATTAATGTAGCCTATCTGTTGATGACTCTTAGCCAGTGAAACAACACTCTCTCTCTCTCTCGCTCTCTCTCGCTCTCCCACCACTCTCAGGCACGCACGCACGCACACACCCACACCAAAAGACACCTGTTAGCATCCCGGTGTGCGTACGTGCAAGCGTGCTGTGTGACGCAGTGCCATGTCCACAGATTGTATATTTTAATAGCATTTATACAGATGAGTGCCCTGCCCTAGAACCAGAGGCTGCAATATATGTATACGTGATGGAAAGATCCAGTAGTCTCTAGTCAACAGTGTGTTCGTATCTGTATATGCTCAGACACACATGCAGACGCACGCACACGCACACACACACATGTTCATACATGCACTCTGTTTTAGGGTCATATGACGCCAGCAGTGTGAGTCACCCTTACCTCTCCCTCTCTCCCTGTCTCTCTCTCCCTCTAACCCTGTCTCTCTCTCTCTCTCTCTCTCTCTCTCTCTCTCTCTCTCATTTCGGCACAGGTTTGAAACACTTTGTTCAAGGACGTTTACATGTACTGTAGACCAGGCACATGGGGATTCAAACCCAAGTCCTTATTACCCTGGCACTACTAAAAATGTAAACTTGTTTTTGTGTGTTACAGGTCCAAATATTTGAGAAACAGTAGTTTTCAGTGTAGCAGGTGATATATTGTGCTGCTATGTTGACATTGGATGTAAGACACAACACAAATGTAGTCACTAAAGAAGCTTGATAGCCAGGCACACTGCCGACATTCATGAATAGGGGGGCTAAGCTTTTTATAGGGGGGTCTGGGGGAAAATGTTGTACGCCCTCCAAAAGTATGTATAAACAGCTGCTGCACAACCAATATATCAATATATAGCAATTTTTTGTCAAAGTTGCCTAAAACTATACATTCCCTTTACATATAGTTCCTAGAAAAATAACTTGGATAACGTTTCAGGCACTGCTATAGCAATTCATACTTCCCTTTGGCACGTTTTCACACATGCCATGGTAATGCTGGAATAGGTGGGTCAAGGGACAGTCCAGCAGGTGACGATAATGCAACACTATGCTCTGCTCTGCAATGTTACTGCTTTCATTCACAACACTGCCATTTTCTCCACAATGAGACACATGTTTCTATGAATAGATAGCCTATAGATTTGTGATCTCATTCATATATGACCATATTAAATAAAAGTAAATTTACTAAAAATAAAGAAATTCCACTCGGTCCCCATACACCCAGTAGACACAATTACTTTTGTTTGAAACAAAGAGATAACAGGTAATATTATACCATTAAAAATACATTTATATAAATAAATTAATCCAATGAGCTACAAAAATCTAAATAGCAATTCCATCGGATAAACTAAATCCCAAATAAATAATATGAACAATATACACAATCACAGCCCACGGCCCACGGCCCACGGCCACATGACTCCGTGTTAATAACCACCAAAACTACTATAAAACTCCGACTGGTCCTCTCAAATGAGTTGATTCTTATTTTGTGGGTGAACGCATAGAATGTACAGTATCTTCTACTTTTTAATCAGACAATGTAGCCCATTGTTATTAATTAAACTCATATTTATACTGTAATAACTCAAGACTTAACAGGTGATGAATGTTTTAGATTGTTTTTTTTTTCAACTGGTATAACTTACTATCTCACCTGACTGGGCTTCTGCATACTAGCTGGCCTGCAGCTTTCACCTCTCTCGAAGAATTTCCATATAACTCATTACGATAGTCTACAGCTTATATCGTATAGTTAGGAAGGTAGGTATGAGAAAATTAGGACAATATAATGACATTACTACAGTATAAAAACTACACAGATAGGTTTACTGCAAACGCTGCTATTTTCGTATGGTTGCTACTCTGTGGTATGTATCGTATTTACACAAATAGATCGATCTCCACCAGCAGAAACTGCCTGAAAAGTTTGCCACAATGTTTCGTGTGCCCAGTAAGGTTCGACTTGCAAAGGAAACAGCAAAAATCTTTTCTGGTCTAAAGCATGTTATTATTTTACACATTGCTGGCCGTGTGATTCTAGCCTGTAATGTATGGAGGACCAGGACTGCCATAATAACAAATAAATATATAAATATATAAAAGTATAAATAAATAAATAAAAGTATATATAGTTAAATAAATATATAAATAATTGAAAACAAAGAATTTTTGTATTAAAAAAGACTATTTCTGTGTTTTTACATGTATTTATTTATTTATTTATTTGTGCATTTCTACATGTATTTATTTAATTATTTTGACATACATTTATTTATTCTTAAATTTATTTATTTATACATTATTTTATTTATTTATTTATTTCTGTATTTCTACATT